>OMNZ01108803.1:22462-38372 GCA_900303255.1 Lesueurigobius sanzi | reverse complement strand
AGTGAGAGGAGGGTGTTGGCCAAGTTCACATCCATCATGGACAACACCTCTCACCCACTGCACAGGACTGTAGAGGAGCTGAGCAGCTCCTTTAGTGACAGACTGAGACACCCTCAGTGCAAGACGGAGCGCTACCGCAAGTCCTTCATACCCACCGCTGTCAGACTGTACAATTCTACTGTATAGATCCATGTGCAATAACAATACTATGTGCAATAACATCTGTGTTTACAATATCTGCAATGTCACTTTATAAACCGCCTGAATGTAAACAGTCATTTATTATATATCACCTGCTGATAACTCCATTCATACATTTCGGCTTAGAGTTTATTTTTATTTTATTTAATCTATTTAGTGCTTAAGAGATGTTTGTACAGTTTATTTACAGAGAGACGCTAAGAGACTATCTTTATTCTATTTTATTTTATTGTTACTATTATTACTATTACCTGTTGTTTTGCTTCTTTGATGACACTTTTCCTGACTTTGTGCACCCCCCTGTGTTGATACTGTCCTAAGAGCTGTTGTGACAAGTAAATTTCTCCATTGTGAGATCAATAAAAACTATCTTATCTTATCTTATCTTATGTGAGCCCAGTTTTGGTGCTGTGTATTAATTTTCTTTACTGCCGTTCACAGTATTAGCAGCACTTTAATGCAAAACCAAGCAGCTTTAGCAGGGGTTTGTCCCACCGACCCTGTTCTATCTGAAAAATGCACTTGGAAACCATGCTAACCAAGCTAATTCAGAAATTGGCAATTGATCCCGGAGCTTCATAGATGCCGTTGTGAAGTAAAGCAAAGGTGCCATGCTACACCCACACAGCCACTAGGTCACTAAAAGGTCAAATACACACAAATATATATATTTTTTAACTTAAAAAGCTACATAATGCACCCTTTCACCAAGAATACAAGAACAGATCAACAATATAAAAGCCCCAGCATGTTCCCTCTTCCGTATGCCTCGCCTGATTCAACAATGCAAATATTTGGACTATCATTATTTGGTCAGAGCAGAAACAGCAGGTGAAGAGATTTGAAGAAGTAAAATCACTGCAGAGAGTACAGCTCGATTTTCATTTCAGTTTAAGAGCCACGTGTTCCCCAGGCACTGACCTCTTCATCTTGTGGCTTTTTAATCCTCCAACAATGATGCAGTGATCTGGCACTTGGTCAAACTCTTCAGCTTGTACTGACTGGCAGCAGGGGCTCTACATGGTAAAATACATTTTTGTCCTGATTGGTTTATATTGAATCGATCTGATATCGTATGTTGTTATGGTATAGGGAGATTTGATGGTGATTTGAATCCCATCTCACTGCCTCTTCCAAAAGCGAAAAGAAAGTCTCTCTCTTTCCTTCATTCTGCTGGTCCCTTTCGAGAGGAACAGTAATCCCTGTATGTTTTTGTGGTAGAATTGAAACTAAAGCTAACTGAACTGAACTGTGAAATAACAAGTGCTTCCATTATTTGTGTAATAATGTAAAGTCCCCTGCAAAAAACAAACATTTTTAGAGGTAGAGGGGAGAACTAGGGATGGGCGAAATCAGAATTGTAATATCAATCTGATATCAATGTGTTTTAGATCAAATGCATTGAAAATAGGTAAGTCCTCAAAGCCATAATCTCTTGCGAAGCTCACCTGCTCAAACTGATTGATAAGGAAGTAAGCATGTCAAAGTATTTCCTATGTACAAAACACTGAAATAAGAAGAAAAACATAATGATTCTTTACAATTATTAAAAGTATTTTTGTTGCGATACGATACCCATCAAGATAGCTAGGTATTGCGAGTTTTGCGTATTGAAGTGTTAAGAATCAAAATTGCATGAATACAACAAAATGCAGGTATAGCAAAACGCAGTGCAACTCTTGGACATGAAATAATGATTAAATCGCGCAAGACAAAAATGCTTGCACCAGCCGCACACAGCTAGGTTACGCTGATACAACATCGATACTTCATCATATCGCGATACAATGCAAAACGATATATTGTCCCAGCCCTAGTATCAAAATTTAGCTACAGTATAGTTCATGTGACATCACAACAGACTAAAGAGGCTATAGATTAAAATTGAAGTGGAGGGCAGCTAAAAACTCTATGCTAGCAACTATGGTACCTGTCACAATGCAGATTTCTAGATTTTTAGTTTTCTTAGTTTAGTGCTAATTTCTCTATTTCCTGGGCCAATTCATACAAAATAAAAACTCCAATGTCTTCTCTGTCAGCACATATGAACAAAGGTCTAATTGTTGTCTAATTGTAAAAAAAAGTGTACAAAAGTGGTGACAATATTGAAAAACATGTGCATATTGGCCAGTAGAAAGGACTTTTAGAAATAAGAATAATCTGGCACGTTTGTGAATCCAATCGCTTCGAAATAAGGATCAGGGAAAACATTTGTCAATTTTCTTTATGAAAATTACTTTCAATAACTGCTTCTCTCCCATAGAGTTGTATTGGCACCTAGCCTCTCCAAATCTAGACTCTTTCATCATTTGTAAACATTCTGGGCTGAGCTGGAGGGGGAAAGCTAGATTCCTATCTATTTCCATTGTAGCTGTTGTCACAATAACGATAAACAAATGTCTAACTTCATAGTAATATCAGATAAAACCTTATTTTATCGTCTCAAATGTCGTTCCTCTTGTTCTTACACCTTAAGCCACAACAGGACCACATTTTTAACTTGTAGTTTTACACTTATAAAGGTAAAGGTAAAGCGCTTTTATTTTGTCATTATACAATGTTCAACGAAATTACATAGATCAAATTATTATCACTAGTTTTAGTTTAACCTTATTTCTCTTGCTCACTTCCTGCCTCCAGCTGATGTCACTGATGATGTAAGCAGCGAAAGGGTCTATTGAATTGAATTGAAACCTTCTTTACTGTGAGACTGGAGCACCATGCCACTTTTTGGCACTGTGACAAAACCCTTTTACTGTGCTTTTTTTTTTTTTTTTTTTGACATAAACTACTTTCCTTTTCGCCCATTAGAAACCTCCCAAAACATTAACCAGACTTGACCCTTTATATGAGTCAAAGGAATAATGCAACCCACCCCAACAATCTTTTGCTGTAAGTCCAGTGCAACTTTGCTAAAGCTTGCAAAGTATACTGCACATTTAATTTGACTTGACCAAACCACCATTTTAAAAGTCGATTGCCATAAGCCTGGTCATGTACATGTTCAGGAGTCAGCGTTACGGATTAGCAGCCCATATGATAATTATCTAGAGTATGCAAACCATCTGTCTCAGCGGCTTATATTAAAACAATTACGACGCTCCAATCCCCCTTTCTATATCACTGTGTTTAGTGTAGCAGGGATACATTGTATGGACACACGTTTTCGAGCCGGCTTGTTGTTGAAATCTCCTCAATCCATGATGTAATCTCCAAGTGTTTAGTAATTACGAGGGTTTTTCCGATGCTTAGAGCCACCACCTCCTCTGCGCCGCGCCTTACGTAATCGAAAGCTCACGTGCAGTCGCTTCAAATCAACAATATGGCCGGACTAAAGCCGCAAGGAGTCAGATGGTGTGAGACGAGCAAGAATGGATTTTTGGGGCAAGAAGTGACTGTGAGAACTGTAGTGAAGCTAAAAAAAAAAAATCTGTATAAACATGACCTGCAAGATGGTGGGTATGAGAAAACTGCTTTGAAAATTGCAGATAACAATATTAATTCTATATTTTACTAAACCATTTCAACAAAGCAAATTAAATTGACACAAAAATTGTAAGCAATTCAAATTGTCAAAGCTGTACTTAACAAATAAAGAGTCAAGACCAACACAAGGTTAAGAAAGGGAATACATTTTGCAAAATCATGATAAAAACGAACCACCTTTCTAAGTTAGCATGTGTTTTTGCTTAAGGTGATCTGTGAAAAATCTGTAAATCTCGGTCAGATGGAAGATCTTAGTGAGTTTGTACTTTGAAATGTGAAATAAACTCTCACATTGGCAGGTAATTTTGCTACAGTTAAGAATCCTTGGGCAAGACACTTCACCCAATGCCTATGTGTGAGTGGTTGGTGGTGGTCGGAGGGACCGTTGGCGCAGATGTGAGCAGCCTCGCTTCAGTCTACCTCAGGGGAAACTGCATGGAGTGAATGTACCCCCTCCTTTTCATGTGTGAAGCTTTGGGTGTGACTTGTGTCATATGAAAAGCGCTCTACAAATAAGATTCTCTACCCTCCCCTATCCCTAAAAGAAAAGAGTAAGTCATAAACATCAGATGGTGAGAAAAAAAGGTGAAACTTATAACAAAATACCTTGAAAAATTGCAACCCAATAACTGTGTACTTAAATGAATTCAGCTCATAACTTCAAATATTCCATCTGCGATTGTCCATAGCCAAACAGAGCAAGGCAAGTTCCAAAACATGTGGGGGACTTACTAGAGTGAAGTCAGCATCCTTAACTCATCCTCATCTTCGCATTGCTCCATTGTGAGAGACAGGAAATTACCTCCACAAAAACAAAATCTAAAAAAAGTACCTGTCTACCACTGAAAATCCACTTCCTTCCCAAGTCTGTAGCTAAAAAAAAAACAAAAATGTTCTCTCCTTGTGCGTGCACGTTGAAATTTGCCTTTTTTATTGGTCGCGTGGTGCCGAATGTGTTCCGGCTTATGGCGAGACTGGAGTGGCACCGCTGCACAGGGATTTAGCCGGGGCATCTGGTTTAGTGAGGATCAAATTCATTCACACACACGTTAGGTTTAGGCGCATGCACTGAAGAAGAGGAGACCGTGTCATTACTTCGGACTATGAGTTCAGACAGAGCAGGCAGTTTTGTGATTGAAACACAAAGGGATGGACAATAAGTACTAAATGAAATGGGGCTAAAAGAATAAGTGTAATTGGAATGGTCACAATGAGGCTGTAATCATGTAGATCAGTGGTTCTCAAACTGTGGTACGTGCCCCACTGGTGGTATTTCTTCAGGTGGTGTGCTGGGTCATCTGTCATTTTAGACTTTGTTCATTTTCATTGCAACTTCATTTTTGTTTTAGTCATGAATTGAAGTTTGGGGTTTTTCTACTTAAGACATGGTTTATGCCTAGTTTGTACATAGTTTAGACCAATTTAGATGTATTTTAGATCCAGTATTGTTCTGATCTGATCATAATCTAGGTCTGGTACTTGGAAGGTCAAATATTCCCTGATGTGGTGTGAACGTTCGACAACCACAGTTAATATAATGCACATACTGTATATAATTTGTACTTTGTTACTTTGAACCACTGGGAGTCTTATAAAGTCACCTGTAATTTAAGGTGCTGTTTTAGTGTTGCCACCTGTCCCGGTTTTACCTGATTGTCCTTCTTTCTAATGGCCTGTCCCGGGGGAAAAATATTCTCCCGGGACACTCCTATACTGTATATCACCTTTTACCTGCCCACAAGCGCCCCCTGGTGTCTACAGTCAAAAACTGTAGGAAATAAGCCAAAACAATAAAGACTGGACATATTGTTTAAAGCAGTTAACTGAATAAATAACAACATAATGGTATTAAAATTAATCAAAAATATTACCGTTGAGAGCAAAATAATATTATTAGTAAACACATCACAAGGTTATGTCCAATTTCACTGTAGAAGGGCATTTTTTTTGTCTTGGGTTAGATGTGAAGGGGCCACTGCTTATAAGCTAAAGGGTCGATTGGGTTGCGAAATGTCCAGGTTTTTTGTCAGGCCCAGGTGGCAACCCTATGCTGTTTATATGTCAACAGTCTCCAGCAAAACGCAGCAGTCGCATCCTCTCTCAATCTGCTTTCACATGAAAACTTCAAGGTGCCTTTGTCAAGCAAATGGCGCTGTGTGCCTGTCACACGCTTTTGCATGCGCCATGAGTAGAAAGAAGAAGACAGTTTATCACAGTTTCAACATCCTGTAAACTTTTGGATGTTGTGAGTCAGGGTTTCCCCCAGAAAATGTGTTCGTTAAGGTGGTGTCTGTCCAGGGAGAAGTCAGAAAGCCAAATAATTATCGATGGTGATCAGTGTTCGGACCGCGGCTCCTTCTCAATACGTCCTCGTTTTGCGCAGTTCACAAGAGGCAGAGTGTCTGAAAATGGCCTCCTGCTGAGAAATGAAAGTATCTCCGCGAGCGTATTCAGTGGATCCGAGGTTCAGTGGATAAGTTGTGAGAATGGCATGTGTTGTCACATTGTCGTGAGACAGATACGTGCTTCCGATACCAACGTACTGCCGCTTTGTGTCGCTGTGTAAACTACACTTAACCTCCACAAATGCATGCAATTCCTGTAGTTTCACAGTTAATATTTCAGTCTTCTCTCAAGTGCAATCTAATCACATTTGCAATACTTTTTGGAAAGCTTGTTATTAGTCAAAAAGGTTGTACAGCCCGACATCACATAAAACATAATATACCCAGTAAAACTATGTTTGGCAATGACTGCTGCATAATCCTTTAATTTAAGGAATCCAATGTTTAGATAATTCATTTTGCTTGCTGCCGTCTGATGACTGCAGAAGTGATGTATTTATATGTAAATAAATGCATTGCTTTGCTGTATTGTTTTATATGGCTTTCTGAGTCAGCAAGGACAACTGCACTGTTCTATTACTGCACCCTTTTTGTGATTACACTTTGGTTAATCCCATTCTCTGTGCTGCGCGCCCAGAGACACTCATGACCTCTGCAGCATCAGTGTGGACAATCAATGCCTTAACATGCCTCATTACTTTATAAGTAGGATTTTATTTATTCATGCATTTTCATCCTGGGCTTTGTAATGTTCATGAGGACAATGGGGTCAGCAAATATTACTTACTATTTAGCTAGCAATTTACCACTACAGCTTAAATTTAATTATCAACAGTTTTACCCCAAACTTATAAGTTGTTGTTGTGTATTCCTTCATTCCTCACACTCAATGGTAGTACACTACTGAAGCCACAGCTGCCCAAGGCCTAACAAGTGACAAAAGAAATCTTGGTCAATGTCTAAAAATCCAATCTCAACAATCGTTATTGACAAGAACCAATTACATGCACAAAACAATATGATTTGTAGGTTTTGCTGTGCAGACAAATCAGTCAATTCATAAAGCCACACAGTCAGTAGCAGCATCAATACTGGAACTATTGAGCGATGTGCGATTGTGTGCGAGGCAATTTTGGTCAACAAAATATATTTTAGGTGAAAAACCCAATGATTGACTAATATTTCTTTGAGCTCAAGCACCAGCGATCTGCTAGACTCTTACTAGACTTTACAGCGTCATGCAGAATGGGCTGTCAAACTGTGCTGTATTTATGGTTGCAAGGTCTAATGCACTCCACAGTAAATCTCTATCGGTGGCTTTTGTGGTTGTGATGGCTATATCTGCAGGTTATGCCGTCGACTTCTGGGACAGGGACCAAAAAGTAGACTGCTGAAGATTTTATTTGTGGCACGTTTATCATTGTTCTTTCAAAATCATAAAGTGAAAGTCCACTTAGCAGTCATCAAATAAATAGAAGAGGGCAGTGTTTCTCAAACTATTGTACTTCCAGTTCCTCACAGTTCTAGTTTTTCTTTCACTTCGACTTACAATGGTTCTGAAACTTTTTACATAATTATTATTGGACTAAAATAGACCTAAATCACGTGGCTTTTCAAGGGCATGATTGACGGATTAACCAATCAGAGAAACACATGGTTCAATCAACATGGCAGCTGAACGTGTGCAAAAACATTCAATTAAGACATACAGTATCACATTGTCCATCTTCTGGTAAATCAGCAGGCAAACTACTATTTCAATTATAGGTTAGAAAGTTAGAAAGTCCATTCTGAACGATACGCAATTTGAGTGAAACGTCTTCAGTGCCGTGTTACAAATTAGCATCTGTGATTGGCCCGATAATGATAAAATCAGGTAATGATAGGCTGTGAGTGTGAGCAGACCTACAGACACGCCTCCTTTTGACCAGAAGCTCCTGGCTGGACAGGCTATTCCAAACCTGGTTTAGCTCTTGTGAGTGCTCAGGAAGCCATTACTACAAAAGTAGCTTTTTGGGGAAGGTGCTCTTTGGCATTTGGGGAACAGAAATTTAAGACAAAAACAAAGAACCAAGGCACTCCTTCCACACTCTAAAAAACATTTATTGTACTGGGCTGATACATCTTCAAAATCTTTTAAAACATGTTGCTGGTTTCTTCCACAGGTTTTTTTTCTCTCTCTTGGATGATTCCTGTGTTTTAAAAACCCTGACATCGCTGACCCACGCAACACTGACCTGTGACCTCTGGCCTGGGCTCTTCTCTCACACTCACTTCCATTCTGTGCCTTTTTTACTCAAAAAACTAAAACATGTTTCAACTTTTTGTCTGTGTAAGTTCTCAGTCGTACAGCAGTTGTCCATCGTAGGCCAAAATTCTTCAGTCTTCATCTGTGCTCTCATGGATGATGTCACTTAATTGTGAGTGTGGTCACCAGGGGCCGAGTGCATCAGCTGGGCGTAAGATAAAGTCTGGCCTAACTCTAACGCTGGGCTTAGCTAAGTCCGACGTAGTGAAAGGAATTTACACCGAGTGCATGAGCTCGAGAAAACAGGGGATTCTGAAGTTGTTGCCTGGTAACATCACTATTTCCTTAGTTTACCCATGTAGTTTAATATGAGTACACAAAGGAATTAGCCTATGTAGCATAAATAAAGCAACAGTGGCACAGATAAAGTAATAACTTTCCCTGATGCGTTTGCGCAGAGTTACATGAGTTGTTGTTGCAGGACCTCATCACAATAAAGCTGTTCCTCTTGCTAGAGTATTGGTCTGAGTGGTGCACAGGTCGTAAGAACGAGGAGGTCGTAACTTTCATATTTAAGTCCGACGTAGAGTTAAGACCAGGCGTACGACCAGCTGGTGCACTCGGCCCCAGGTGTTCCGAGTCCTGGTTTCCTAATCACTCCTCTATAGACCCTTTCATTGTTTGTAAACATTTGGGGCTTAGCTGAAGGCGGGAAGCTAGATCCCTATATATTTCCTTTGTAGCTGTTGTCACAATAAACAAATGACTGGAAATATAAGAGAAAATCTTATGTTATCGTTGCAAATGTCATCCCTCTTGTTCTTGCACCTTAAGCCACAACAGGACGACATTTTTAGTTGTAGTTTTACACTTTTAATCGCTAGTTTTAGTTTAATCGCCCAAAATAGCCACTTCGACCAAAATAGCCACTGAACATTGCCATTGGACTCTGGTCGACCAAAATTCACCACTGGCCCATCCGTCCAAGGGAGATGGATCCTTCTTCTAATTTGGTTTTCCTCGAAGTTTCCTCATTTTTTTCCATGTGGTTTTTAGAGGTTTTTCCTCGCCGTAGAGGAAGGTCTAAGGATGGGGGATACTCTAAGCTTGTTACTCAAATTGATTTACTTATTTATGGGACATTGCATCTGGTTGAGACATTTCGTTCGTGTGTGACTTATTTTTATCATTCTTGAGTCTGATATTGATTTGTTTTTGTCCAGAGCGACCTTTGAGATGACTTCTGTTATGATATTGGGCGTTACAAAAATAAATTGATTGATTGATTGATTGAATCTCATTTCTCTTGCTCACTTTTCCTGCCTCCAGCTGATGTCACTGATGATGTAAGCAGCGAAAGGGTCTATAAAAGGGGAGATGTACTGTAGTTGCTGGTCCTCACTTCTTGAGAAAGGCTTTGTTGGAGTCGATACGTGTGGAAGAAACCAGCAGCATGTTTTAAAAGATTTTAATATGTATCAGCCCAGTACAATAAAGGCTTTTTAGAAAATGTAAATTGGAAATTGTAGTATGGGAGGAGTGCCTTGGTTCTTTGTTTTTCCCCTGGTTTAGTCCTGGTGGTACTTGGTATGAAAGATTAGAGAAGAACACCAATATTAGCTGACAATACAAGACATGAAAATTAATATTTTATGTCAACGTACCCTACAGAGGGTACACAGATGATGTCACAGCTTGGCAACAGAAGCCAAATGAGTCACTGAGTTATGAATTGTGTTATTTGCTTTGAC
The DNA here is from genome assembly GCA_900303255.1 of Lesueurigobius sanzi. Lineage (NCBI taxonomy): Eukaryota > Metazoa > Chordata > Actinopteri > Gobiiformes > Gobiidae > Lesueurigobius > Lesueurigobius sanzi. Next base: position 28,341 of record OMNZ01108803.1, on the reverse strand, counting down.
ACTTAGTCAGTTTCTGTTTAGAATGGAAGTGATGTAAGTCCATACCCTTCCGAGCCACATGCCGCATGCATTTCATCCTTTTTCGGTGAAAGCGTCCAACTTTCCCGCCTCCACAGAGAAGCCACCTGCTACCACATTTTAGCCAAGTCCCTATGTATAGCCCTGTCTACAGGCGGGGTAAACACAAACAGCCAGGAATAATTTAATGCCAATTTGAAGCTCAGGAATTTTACAGGAAAACTTACTTGACTTACTTTTTTTATTTATAAATATTTAATATAATTAAAACATTAAAATAAATAAAAACAAATAAAATGTAAATACTGTAATAAAATAAAATATAGAATAAAACACAAAATTAAGATGAATTAAATAACACATTTAATACATTTAAAAAATGTATTTAAATTTTAATTCCTCGTATTTGAACTAAAGCAGGGCAAAGGTGAGGCAGTTACTAGTGAAGGTGAATAGGTAGTAGCAAAGGTAAATATGACGGATACAGGATTACAGTCTGGAGGCAATAAGCTCCAAAATGCCCACTGAATTATAAAACAACAGCAGTAATAGTCTTATAGGGGTAGTCCTTGTTAAATGACTGGGGCATGCTCCCGTCCATCTGGCTTTGTGGGTTTTATGTAACAATCTCTTTACCAGGAAAAACGAAGGAAAGTACAATCCAAAATGTGGGTCAGTTACCGCGACATTGACCTGTTCAGCTTAAGTGTGTGTAAAGAAAAGATGGGCAGATCTCAAATTATTCTCACTTTATTATGTTCAATCATCGTTCGGTGTGTTTGTTGAGTAGCAAATGATGCAACTATGGGCCTTGAACATTTGTCGGGACATTACACTGGCTCATTGTGCCACTACTTTGATGTTGGTGCAGCCCTATGAGGCAACTCCTGCTGTGAAACTGTCTTGATTTGATTTGAATATTTAGCATATTGAATATTGCATATATTCTTCATACAAATGAGGATGGTGGGTTTCCAGTGACGTCATGCATTGATGTGGCTGCCATCTTCTTGCCTGAAGTGGAAGTACCACATTACAATATAATACTATGCCATCACTACAACAATCAGTAATACAGTATCACTACTCACTCAGGAGGCGGTAAATAAAGGCCAAATGATTGACCACAGTATTTGTATGTCATTGTGATGAATGCTAACGGGCAAAAAGACGGCCCCAGAGAGCACATGGGATGGGAAAACAAACAGTGCATTGCTATGTTTACAAGACAAAGACCAGCTAGTAGCAGCAGCCAGGACTCAAGGAGCAGAAGGCTACCACACAGGCCAAAATCTATTTCTACTCCTGAGACTAAATGAAACACATCGAAGAGGTAACGGACAACCTTTGTCTGTGATTTTGACTGTTTGTAGTGTCAACAGAGCCTCAGTCAGAGCCCATGTTTAGGCCACTAAAGCCGTTAGCATGCTACCGCTAACGGATAGCGCATAGCCTCTACACCCCTCTACACAGTAAACACAATGAAAAAATTACAGTAATACATCAGCTCCTACCTCTGTCACATGCTGTACCAAGGCTAGATGTTTATGTGGTCCAGAGCGTCCTCATGGAGAGGTTTGTGCTTGTAGCTGAACAGCAGTAGCTAATGTTTTTGTAGCTAATGTGCTCCGATGGTCACAAATGTTATCCATATCGCAGGCTTTGCTCTCAGTAACTCTCCTGACGGTTGATAAGGATAAAATCCAAAGGGTTTGGTTTTCTTTAAGTATCAGCTCTGTTCTTCTGTCTGAGGTAATTTTCAGATGTAGCATCTTGGGTTCAGTCAGTTATCTATAGATATGAAACATGCATAGAGACGCATAGGTTGATACACTGTTGTACTAGCCAGCAGGCAACAAAATGGTGGAGGTCACGTGACTGAAACGCATGTATAGAAGATTCACAGAGAGGGCCATTAATGTTTTAAAGTGGGCTAAAGTTAGCAGGAAGTTAGCATGTTCGGACTTGAATATGAATGAAAATGTTTTGGACTATAATTCGCATTTTTTGGGGGAAATTCCTTTTACAAAATCTGAGACCAAGAACAGACATTTCATCATCTCAAAGGCAAGTTATAATAATAACAATAGAATGGAGAACAGGCTGAATAGGTGTACGGTATGCTAACATAGCACATTGATGGTTATTCAGCTACACGAAGCATAAACAACAAACTGCATAGGTGTCTGGTAAGTTAACGTAACATATATAATAATATATAAGTCGCAGTACAGGCCAAACTATGAGAAAAAGTGCGACTCGTAGTCCGGAAAATACGGTAAATGCTCTAGTTAACACTAAAATGGCAAAAGTGGACAGAGAACAGTAGACAATTCTCAAAATGTCATGAACTGTATACAGAAAAATGAAAAACTCTTTAAGATGCAAACAAAGTGCCTATGACTTGCGCATTTCAATTTCACTATCTTAGTTGAGTTCTTGAAGTGGTCATTTTATGAAGCGGTGTCAAAGAAACGTCTAAAATCTAAATCAACATAAGTGACAGAGGGACCAACTCATTTTTCAGAGCTCAAACTCGCTCCTACGCCTCAGTATGTCGCATCCAGGGCCCAAAAGTGTCATGAAAGAATGGGAAAACTGGGTGCAACAAAGCCAAATCTTGAATATAATTGTTCATTTTGTCCTGTGTAAATGGGTAATCTAACATGTCATATGCTCTTTTAGGCTTGAGAAAAGACAGTTGCATAAATGTGAAGTGATTTCCCATTTACCGTTTTTAAAACTATACTTCCAGTAAGCGACAAAAAAAACGAGGAAGATTACCGTTATGAAGCGATTCAAAGGGGCTGAACAGAAGGCAGAAAATTAAGTTACAACATTTAGAGGAATGAGACTGTCTCCACCCAACTGTGAAAAAGCCTTCTCCTGCGCCTGTGTTCGCCACTTACGCTGGAAATATGGATGAAAAATTTATACTTTGTGCTTGTTTCAAAGGCACTGGACCATAGATTAGTATAATTCATCATTCTGCTTTTACAGACTTGGACATGCATGAATGTGGCCACGTTAGAGTGCTTCTCAAAGTATGGCTGCAGTTGTAATAAAGTACAAAACAGTAGGGACACACTCATCCACAGAAGAAGCGAGCGTGCAGAATCAAAAATGGATCAAGTAGAAAGAAAAAGGTAGAGACGCACAGCTCTGTTGCTCCTGGCAATAGTTTTTATTGTCAATTCACCGAGTGGTAACGTTTCGGGCCAGTCTGACGAAGGGCTTGGCCCGAAACGTTACCACTCGGTGAGTTGACAATAAAAACTATTGCCAGGAGCAACAGAGCTGTGTGTCTCTACCTTTTCCTTTTGCAGTTGTAATAAAGCCTTGGTAAGCCACATGTAATAACAGTTCATCAAACTTAATAGGTTGCGTTCATGTGACATCACAACATAAAGAGCCTATAGTTTAAACTTGAGGTAGGTGGCAGGTAAGAATTTTATGGTGGTAACTAGGGTATTTCAAAATGCAGATTTCTTTCTTACTTGGTTTGTGGCTAATCTCTTTAATTATTGGGTTTATGTGTATGAAACAAAAACTGGCACAAAGTTCAATGTCTTCTCTTTCAGCAGATACAAACTATGGTCAAATTATCTTCTCCTAAAGGTGTCCAAAAGTGGTGACAATATTCTAAAACATGTGCTTGATTTTGGTCAGAAGAAAGGACGTTCTATGGAATATTTTCTGTATCACATTGTGAATTTTAAAAGTCGTTTACATTTACGTTGAATTTTTTTAACACTGAAAAAACATTTTTTTGCCTCCAAACTAGAGTCACTATATTTCCAGTTCAGTGTTTTACATTCAAAATGAAAATGTCACCTTTTAAATATATTTTTCAATACATCAAATACAACCGTCTAAAATTGAAGAGTAAAATTTATAAATAATGATCAAGTACAAGATTTTTAGAAATTCTACTTTGAAAATTCCTTCACTAACAGTTTCTCTCCCAAAGTATCGTACTGAAATAACCAACATTCTAGAACGGGAACGCAACCTATTGTGCAAAAGACAACAATTTCCTAATAATGTGCCCCATTTTGTAATAAACTATCTCCATGCTTTTTGCAATAAATCAACATTGTCAAGTATTTAGTAACGCATTTGTAAATACTTCATTCATTCATTCATTATTTATTGCCTGGTAAAGGCTAGACACAAGTCAGCGATAGTTAAGGTGAGGAAAAGGGTTTGGTCATGTGGTCTTATAGGGTGGAAACTTATTAACCCTGTACAGATATTAGGTTCACAAACAATGAAAGAGGGAGCGAGTTTATAAGTTTATAAGCACCGTCACAAAAAACAAAACTAAAACAAAACTACCTGAAGGGCGACAAAATAAATGATCTGAGAATAGAAAAGAACAAATCAGGTATATTGCTTTAATTGACTGAACAATGAAGTAATCAGTGCTTAGGCGCTTACAAATGATCAACAAATGATGAGGTAAGCTTTGTTAATGTTTTATAAATGATGAAATAAGTATTTACAAAAGCTTTGATATTAAAATAATTAAATAAGTGAAAATCGTGTTAGATTTTGAACAGTTATGAACAGTTAGTACATAATGCAGTCTTCTCACTTCCCTAAAATATACCAGTCTGTAAATAAGCCAAAGTGACAACAATACTAATATTGACTCCCTCCGGTTACTTGTATGGCTCTCCATCTTTACGACGCCTTCGGATAATCCATCACGCTGCTCTGCGCTAAATCTAATCTTGATCAAAACTGTTTTAAGAAAATAGGACAGGCTTCCCGTCCTCACCAGCAACATGGACATGTTGAAATAATAGACTTTACAGAGATGAGCTAACCGTACTTGGCAGGAGCAATGAAAAAATATTGATTGTCTCAAGAGGCCTGTTACGTTAAATTCTAATATTGTGGGACTTGACTGACAAGGAAAACCACAATTGGTTTAGGTTTTACAGCAAAGTGACAAAATGAATCACGCTGGACTAGTATTTAGCATCTAGGGAGCTGCAGACTTTTTAAAGCCACAGTGTAACATTTCACCCAGTACAAAAAAAGGGGGAAAAAAACATGATCAAGATTCGTTTTTTCAGGTAACGTGCATGATGGGAAATACAGGGTCTTTGATGCACTCTTTTTTAGTTTATAGTTTATTTCGAATGTAAACAACAACAGCATAACAAACCGCAAGATAAAAATGAAAGAAAAATGTCCTTCTAGACTTACTGTAATTGGATAAACGTGTTACTGCATACTTAATATATATTCATGTTCGAAAAGGAGTGGGTGGAAGTAAAAAAAAAAACGTATTAAGTCCCACCCCCTTTCCCGCAGTACAATTAACAAAAACATTACCCACATCCTGTTTCTTCAACAGTTCTTAAAATAAATTACAAAGCCTGTAGGCTGCTTACTTTCACATTAATTAATTTACTGTTTTTTTTTTTTGTTTTTTTTTGAGTTAGAATCCATACAATTAATCATAAGATGAAGCACTTTCAACATTTTCATACATTGCAAGTATAATTTCTTTGTATTTCCTTTTAAATTGCTTGATATCTTTACACTCTTTGCTTTCCATGGCCAAATTGTTCCATTGTCGTATTCCACACACTGAAACACAAAAGTGTATTGTATATTTTCTGGTAATACTTTATTCTTGGCCTTAAATACGACTTGTAAAGTTTGAGAAGCTGTAAGTCTGTAAACTTAAGTAATTTTGACTCAACAGAGGTTGTCCATTCTCATACTCGTTACTGCCACCTCTGGCCGTCGGCGTAACTGCAGTCTCCATGTTAAGCTGGTGAATGACTGCTGCCTCGGCCCGAACACTTTGTAACTTTAGAGTGACGGTGCAGGCTTATAGCGGC
>OMNZ01108803.1:0-22442 GCA_900303255.1 Lesueurigobius sanzi | reverse complement strand
TGTTAATTACATGTGAAATAATGTTGTTTAACGTGAACAAATAAGATTAATTAACAGGGTTATGTGTAAAAAGTTGACATAACATTTTTCATCGTAGGCATTTTCAATTAAATTCAACTTTCATTTCTTAGGATGTACTGATATTCAAAGGTTTGTGTTTGAAAAAGTTGAGAGTAGTTTTGAACAAAGACGGGAGCTGCAATGCAAAAGATACATATTGATAAGTTAAAATTACTCCCAAAAAAAGAATATTGAACTTTGAGTAATTTTGACTCGGCAAGTTAAAAAACACGTTATTTCAGGTAAATTGAGGGTTAATGTCTTATTTTAAGTGCATTTTCTTCTTAATTTAAGCGCAAAAACACTTTAAAAGTACTACTGGCAGAATTTTTACTCACCTACTGAAATCAAGAGCAAATGTAAATAGTGCCAACAGAGATTTTAAGTTCCCAGCATCGCACTCATGGAATGAACTTGTGCCACTTGATACTTTCAAATCTCCATCGACGAATCTTGAAACAAAATCCCAAACCCGTAATGCAGTGGTTCCCGATATTTTCTGTCTGGTGTACCCCTTGGGCCTTTCATTTATACTCCAGAGTCTCCGAGTACCCCCTGCCTTGATGGTTTTATTGATTAGTTGGAAAGTGAATGACTAAAACCTCTATGTCATATCAGGCAAAAGACGCTAAATACTCTCAAAATCTCACTCTTAGCTCTTAAATGTTTTTAAATAGCTTTACTTTGAACACAGTTTTTATTGGTAGATGCGAAGATACGTTTATTTTATTATAGTTACAGTATAATATTCCACTCTAGCATTTTTTATTGTTTGCAATCTATTTTTCTCCCTCCCCCCCTGTGTGATTCTGTCCTAATAAAGAACTATCTTATCTTATCTTAACATAATAACCAACAATACAGTTCAGTTTTTATCATATTTTGAATCAGGAATTATCCCAAGTCCCCATACCCCTGGTTGGGAAACACTGCTGTAGTGTATTATCTTTTATTTTATGTGAATGTACCGTGTGCGTAAACAAATTGGCCCCGCCTCTTGGCCAGGACACTCTTGAATCCTGGTTAAATATAGGTCCCATAAAAATATATATAATGTAGCTTACTTTACGCAGTGTGTGCTAGTACAAGAGAACCCCCCTCCCATTGGTCTTGTAATATTTCACTTGCTGCCAAATCTAAGCTCATTAGTGCTGCTGAAGAAGCTTCTTGGAGAGGTGCAACGTCCAAAGTTAAAACTACAGAGCACAGACAGCTTGAGAACCTGATGCTTTAGCACTGTATTCATTCAATGTCCAAGTCTTTTGAAATTTGCTTTGCTCTGACTGTCCAATATTTTGCACAATAGGTTTTTTAATCCATTTTCATTCAAGTTAAAACCCTACATTTCTAATCCAACAAAAAAAATTTGAGCATCACACCAAACTTTCTGTCAGCACGTACTTACTCATCACTGCCGAGGAAAGACGTCTCCTTCCAAATCCTTTCAATTTTGTCCTCGCAGGCACCCATAGCTCCCTTCTCTGGCGGCTGGTACAGACATGGGGTAGTCAGCGGTGTCAGGACTTGGTCCGAGTTTATGGAGGTGATCTCAGAGCTGGGAAAAAGGGAAGACGACCAGGAGGAATTGGAGGAACCGGAGGGGCTGGTGTCCCACCTCACATCTCGCAGCCCCTTAAAGTCCTGATTGTAGGATAGGTTAGACAGTCTTGGGTAAAAACAGGAGAAAAGAGAGGCATGGCGGGCTAAAACAGACAGAGATTTGTGGGAAGTTGACAAATCGGGAGAGGAGTAGGACAGAGATGTCTTGATAGAGCCAAGATTGAACATTGGAAAAAGTAGCCGGGACACACTTGCTGAGGAGAAAGAGGGGAAAGCTTGAACGGGCAAAGCCTTTTCTGTCTTAATAGCAAGTTAGGCAAGATATGGACTCGCCAACCAATCAAATTTAAGACCGAGCGATAAGTATATGGGCCCGGCCAATCAAATTTGAGGATACTGTAAGTGCGTCTTCGTCAAGTAGACTGGGTAAAAGCTTCCAAATAGGGAGATATGGAGGTGATAGCTGACATCAAATTATCGCCCACTTTTTCGGGCCACAATTGGATCACGCGGAAACAGGTAATCGATGCCGAGATGTATGAGGCTTTTGCGGTTATGTGAGACTGAGAAGGAACGTGTGAAGTATCGAGTTGCAGATGATAACAGTGATAAGGGGTTCATTACACAAATAGCGTTAGGGCTATCAGCTAAAAGCACTTAGCAGCTGGAGATGCATGCGATAGACAATGTCCCATATAGGCATACAGTATGTAGTGTGAAAAACAGAAGTTAGAGAAACATTTAAAAATACATATAATATATAAAGATTAGATTATTTTGTTGACTGTATAGATGGAAACAAAACAACAGAACATTGGGCTTTCCACTCATGGCTTTCCATCAGGTTTCTTTCATATCAAAACTTGCCACGTTGTGACTGCAGTGGGAAGGGGCGAGGGGGATTTGTTAGCCTGGCTAGCCGCCTGAATTACTCCATGTTTTCTGAACAGAATTAGACAATTGGGTGCAGCTCCCACTGAATAATTTCAAGGTGGGACTGGCAGAGGCAGAGTGAAGCAATCAGAAATTTAACAAGCATGTGCTTTTTCTTCAGTTCTAAGGCAGCAAATAATGGCTATTTTGCAAATCGAATAATCATGGTTAAATAACATTAAATAGATTGATCAATAGGCTCCGAAAAGTGTGGGATTATGGGGTTTTACATCATTTTAATCCTGAAGTTTGAGCAGTGCCACTTAAGTACAACAGCTTTTTAGACCATCACTAAGACACAAAATTTACAGCTTGAAATTCCGGGTCTGAAAGACAAATAATCTTGGCTCATCTTTAAGGGTAAAATATTTTACTTCACAAGGTGTGGGCAAATTGTAAAATGAATACACAACTTTTATGGGAGATGAGAACATCAACAGGGGCGTGTCTAGAGATGTTTCACATTGGTGACCCACGGTTGACAGTTTTGCTTGGGTGGTACATTACCAAAAAGTTTGGACAGACTTTTTTATGTGTTGTTTTTTTCAAGACTATGTACATTAGTATGATTTTTATTTAATGTATTAGACCAGGGGTGTCCAAACGTTTTTCATAGAGGGCCACATCTTGACATGTACACAGCATAAAGGGCCACAGATCTGTGGTCAGTGCATTCAAATATTCAACTAGGTGTATTTAAGAGAGGTTTAAACCTAAACCGTGTCTCAAACCTGTATTTAGGCTTGGAGCCATAATGCTAGCCGTGTCTCACAATAAATATTACTTTTTGAGGTTTTAATTGTGTGGAATTATGAAGATTGCAGTAAAAAGTACCATCTCTGAGGAGGCGTGAGGGCCACCAAAAATTGGTCTGAGGGCTACATTTGGCCCCCGGGCCGCACTTTGGACATGCTTGTATTAGACTATGAATGAACACAAAGATTGTTTTGTAGGGAGAGTAACCTTTAGAACAGGGGTGGGGAACGTCCGGCCTCAGGGCCGTATAAAGACCATTTGACCAGGCCCCCCAAGGCATTTTTCACATTTATATACCGTAATTTCCAGCCTATAGGCCCACTACTTTTTTTGCTACAGCTTATACAAAGATGTGGCTTATTTAAAGATTTTTACGGGCTAAAGGCCACTAGGGGGCTCTAGCAGGAAAAGCACATGTCATTTCCCTCTAGGGCGAAATGTGTGGAATGCCTGGATTTTATTTAGCCTGCCCAAACCAGATCGCAGCACTGGCCCAAAACAGCAGTGAGCTGTTCACATGGTTCAAGGCAGTGTCAGACGAGAGACATGTAGTAGTATAGTGGTCGGCCGTGCGCACTGTGGTTGTGTGTGTGGCGAGGAGAGGACAGAGGAGAGGACCCTGGTCTTTATTAACTCCACTGGTGTCCAAGTTTGCTCAGTGCTGACGAAGCTCATTGGATAAAGAGCTTCTCTTCAACTACAAAGTACAGATGAAGACTGAAGAATCTTTGAGAATTATGTGTAGTAAACAAAAAATGAAATAACTCTAATTTTATTTTGTTTGTGTAGGTTCTCAGTCGTACAGGAGTTGTCCATCATAGGCAAAAATTCTTCAGTCTTCATCTGTACTCTGTCGTTTAAGTGTAGGACGTTTCCATCTTAGTCGTTACTAAGCTGATGACAATCTTTGGACTAAGATCAAAACGTCCTACACTTCAACTACAGAGTACAGATGAAGACTGAAGAATTTTTGCCAACTCTAATTTTAGGCTAGATTATTGTAGATTGCTTTGATTACTGCTTTACTCTGCCCTTGATATTTTCTCAATGAGCTTTACAAGGTCGTCACCTGAAATGGTTGGTTAGTGAAAACTATTTCTGATGACTACATCGTAAAGCTCATTGAAAAAATGCCAAGAAAAGAAAAATGTGGCCATTTTTGAAGAATCTATTTCACATTTTCTTTGTTTACAACATAATTCCATGTATTCATTCAAAGTTTATTGCCTTCAATGAGAATCTACATCGTCTTGAAAATAAAGAAACGCCAATACAAGAAAGAATGTGTATAAGTTTTGACTGGTAGTGTAAATGTTTGTGTTTATTTGTGCATTATAATATATTTAGCTAAAATTTAATTGACCTCAAAATTGTATCCTATGCCCCCCTCAGGCCACTCCTTAGACACGCCCCTGTTTATTAGGTCTTTGTTAATACTAACAAGTCCGTCCCACCAGGTCACAAATGTGGTTGTTGTGTGTCTTATGCATTTCAAACTGGCCTTAAAGCTAGAATCTGAAGTTCCTTTTACATCTCTCGCCATCAGGAAGAGAAGCCTTCATTCGATTGTGTTCCCCTGGGACCGGAGGCTTCCCCCGGACGCCAAGGCATTTCCTGAGTGAAGACGAGGAGGAGCGCAGAACAGACACAAGCTTAAAACCAACTCAATTAACTGTATCTTAAAACCTATATGGTCTCTTAGCTGCTTGGCCATTTGTGGCTTACTGTAGACACAATTTACTGGTACACACTGTAATAAAGATGTCAGCAACCTATTCATTCATGTTTATGCTTTTGGTTTTTTGTCTTTGCATTTATTTCAGATTCTTAGTAGACATGAAATCTGATTTGGGTCTAAATAAAGGCCAAACAAATCTAAAATACTGTGAGAAAAACTAGAAACAAAGTGCTCGGGAAGTCAGTTGTTTTAAATGATTTTAATATGCATTAGCCCAGTAAAATAAAGGCTTTTTTTCGAAAATGTAAATAGAGAGGGAGGAGTGCCTTGGTTCTTTGTTTTGCTCTTGAAAATATAAAATACCTCGCACTTTTGTGATTGGATCAAAACACCACATTTTAACACTATACCATGAAAAAGATAGATCAAACTTAAGCTGCAGTGTTTGAGTGAAAAAGCCCAGTTATCACAGATACTGTATATTGATGCTAAACCTCAATAATAATCTTAAATGTTATGTCCAGTGTTGTGTAGTATTGGAACACATGTATTTAGAATACTCATTTTGAGTAACTGTATTGTGGTATAGTTACTCTTTCATTTGAGGGTAGAGTACAGCTTTCTTAAATTCAAAGGAATACATTGTGATACTCAATTTTAGCTTCATATTGTATGAAAAGATCAAAATGACCAGAGAAAAGTTTAGTATCCGCTGTGTTTCAGGTGTGTATTTGCAGAGTTTGTTATTGTGTTCCTAATTAGTTGTAAAAAAGTTCATAAGAGGCAACATGCACATAGCCCCCGTTTATAAGCAAATAAGTCAAATTTATAGCTTTTTAACACCATTTTAAAGCCCAAAAACTCAATTTTTAATGCCACTACCGGTGCGTATTCAAAATGAATTTCCATATTCAAATGAAAATGTGATAAAAGGAGAACTTTTCAACAGAAACTGTATCATTTCTGCCAAAACTGGAGTCTAGACCTTAATGTTCGCATTTATGACTAACTTCTGCAGTAAAAGTAGTTGAACAATGTCATTATTTTCCAAGAACTATTGATTTAATGCCAGTTTAAGTTCTATTTAATGCTTTTTATTGACATTAAAGGCCTTATTTTTGACATTTAATGCATTTAATAAAAATATAATGAAAATATTTACAGGATATTTCATCCTACTCCACATTTATACATAAACAGAATGATAATAAACATGAAAGTATTTTAAGTATTCAGAATAGATACTCAGGTCTAATTCAGGGGTTTTCAACTAGTGGTCCGTGGCCCCCCTGGTGGTCCGTGGCAGTACTGCTGGTGGTTCATGACTTGTTATCCAGTTTAACTACTAAACATACACAAGGGCCGCTGAATATTGAATATTCATGAATATCAAGTTGATGTCTCTTTTAATAATTTTACTTTTGTTATTTTAAACATTTGAGAACACAAAGGATGTATGGATGTTGGGGTAGGTGCTTATAAGCTCTTTTGCTTCAGCCTACTCCTTTTAAGCATAATGTTTACTGCTCAAATAAATGAGTAAATAAACTAAAGCATTGTAAAATAAAAGTATATAACCCTCTTTTATACAAAAAAAAATAGGCCTACGTGTGTATTGCACACACAGTCTGAATGGTGGTCCCTGGGGCAGAACCAGGTGAAAACCCCTGCTCTAATATGACAAAGTTACAGAATAGGTTACAGAATACATTTTAAGGCATGTATGGAGTATTCTGTAACTAAATACAGTTTCAAAGTATTCTCCCCAACATTGGTTATGTCAAGTTCTACAGAATGTAATACAAAGAAATATTGCAACGTTAGAAAAAAATACATTTTATTGACAAAAATACTGAACAAAATCTTCACACAACAATAAACTTTTCTAATTGATAATATCTATTATCTGTTCAAGTAGTAGATCTATGAGGTATTTACAACTGTATACATAACAAAGTATTTTACTATATTTAACCTCATGTTTTCGAGTAGTCTTATGTACTGAACTGGATTAGGTTAAACATTTTGAACTTGAATCTTTAGCGATTTAAAAATGTGACATATCCCAAAGGACACAAACATATTGGGCTGAAACTCCTCTGGTGCGTCTCCAGCTAAAGTTGCGCTGTAAAATGTCGCTTTCAGAAGACATGCACAAAACGGTAGGCAAATTACTAACATGTCAATAGACTATTTCAATGGGATAAATGCTAAATAACTTGCCTAAATAGATCCAAGATAACACCTAAAGATAGACCTGAAGATAATATTATAGACCCTTTCATTGTTTGTAAATATTCCAGGCTTAGCTGGAGGCGGAAAGCTAGATCCCCATCTATTTACATTGTAGCTGTTGTAACAAATGTCTAACTGTTGTTGGACATATCAGATAAAAACTTATTTTATCGTCTCAAATGTCCTTCCTTTTGTTCTTGCTCCTTAAGCCACAACAGGACCACATTTTTCAGTTGTAGTTTTACACTTATAAACGCTAGTTTTAGTTTAATGTTATTTCTTTTGCTCACTTCCTGCCTCCAGCTGATGTCACTGATGATGTAAGCAGTGAAAGGGTCTATAGCAAGCATAGAAAAAGGAAGGCAAGCCGGCACACTGCAAAATAGTATACCAGAAAATAAGCAAAATCTTCTTGAAGCAGCCTATGTAAATTTGCTCTTGATATGAATAACTCATTTCAAGCAATCTGCCAGGTTTGTTACATTTTAAAAACAGAATAAAGATCTTGTAGCAGTCAAAGTTAGATCTTAATTTACTTGAAACAAGCTTTTAAAATGTACAGATTTTAGATTATTTTGTCTTTTGAACAAAACATGTTGCATTTTAACAACAAAAATCAGTCTTGATCTGATTTCTCAATAATCTGCATCACCCTTGAGGTAGGGGGTCCGTAGAGTTATGAAAGGTCCAAGGGGCTCGCCAGGCAAAAACGGTGCGGGACCATTGGTATTTAACCTGTATAGAATGTTTCAACAGATTTTAAAGAAGCGACATAGCAGAGAGCACTTTTGCAGAACGGTGTCCCATTTGGCCTTAATATCAAGCTTGCACTTGTAGCTTTTGAGGTCCAAGCGGAGACGCAAGCATTGTAGTCCTTCAGAGAATTGCAGTGGTTTGTGTAATAGTAACACAACAGTACATAGCTGTAACGACACAAGGGTTTACGACGAAGTGTAAAGTCAACGATTGAAGGAAAAAAAAATAAATCAACTTTCTGTGGCCTTTTGGCTTGAGGAGGAGTAGTAGCAAAGCAGTACATAGCTTCAACGCAAAAGTTCTCAAAATGGCGGGTCAAGCAAGAGAGGTTGCAGCAAAAGATCCAACTTTCTGGGTGAAAACGTTTGTAGAAGCAGAAGTTATGCATCTTTTATATCACAAGGGTCTTCAGCAAGTGGGAAACAAGCGGAAAGCCGGGAATCGAAGCTGGGGGGAAAAAAATCCAACTTTCGGTAGCCTTCAGGAGTTCAGACAAGCGCAAAAGCCAGGCTAGGTGAGGGGGCAAGTGACGTCCTAAACGAGGACAAATGCTTCAGTAAATTGGCCGCGGCTGCTTCATGCTGTAGTGGGCCTCCGACGCAGACACATACGCGGACTCAGGGAAAAAGTCTTCGTGGAACTCGGCCAAAAACCTACAAGAGAGAGGGGTCGGGGCAGGGAAGTGGAAACAGGTGGGAAGATTGGAGTCATTTAGTTTGACAAGAAGAAAAGTTCCTCATTATGTCTTGTTCAGGCATTTTGAAATAAGACACTGCTAACAACTGAGTATGGAAGACGGGTTAAGTGAGTTACGGATTAATTTGTGTAGTGTGTAGAGGGGTCAACCCAGGCTTTCGTAGCATGCGATTTTTTTTAGGAGGCTATCAAAATATGAATGAAACAAAAAGGATTGTTTCAGAGATGCCAACAACATTATGAAATGCTTTAAAGTCTTCACATGCGCAACACTAAAAGGTGGTTCCTAGGTTGAATAAAAGGTGAAATAAATACATTTCTTTGTCTGCACCAGTGGTTCTCAACTGGTGAAGCTTCGGGACCCATTTTAAGTTGCGACCCCCAAAAAGATACATTTCAACTTTTACATAAAACAATGTGAACTTGTCGTCATTTTGTTGTACATTTAATGTCAAAATGTAGTATTTCTTTGCCTAGTTTAGTTTAGTTGATTTAAGGACTTAGAAATTACCAAAAGAATGATCAATGATTGGGTTTGGCATAGGCTCATGACCCACTGAAAATGGTCCCACGGCCCACTATTGCAGAGGTGCCCAAGGTTTTGTCCATGGAGGGCCAACATGGAAAAGGTTTAATGGGCGAAGGGCCAAACGCAATAGTTTTTTACATATTGAACAGATCCATGATTAAATATCCTTCAAGTACTGTGATACTGAGCAGAACATGCTGTTTTAGTGTCCTTATTAACTCCAGACAGTCTTCACTGCACAAATGAATCAAAGCAGATGCTTCATATGAATCTAAGCACCATCTTGGTGGGCCAAATGAAACCCCACATACTGTATACACTGCATTGTTCCGATAAGCGCCTGCATCTCACAGGCAGCATTTATTGCTATTCAGTGTTGCATTCATTTTTTACATTAAGTTCTGGAAATAAATATATTTTACATTGATTTGAAAAGGTAAGCAAAAAAATGTTCCAATGGAAAAAGTAATTTTGAACCTAAAAAAAGTTTAGATTTCTTATTGCACTTTATTTCACTTTATTCTACTTAATGATAAGAAAATAAATCATTTACATTGGCAGTTTTGTTTTTTGTTTTTTCATATGGCAAGTCAGTATTTCCCAAATGAAATCAAATTCAAATATTCTTAATTCCAGTGATTTTTAACTCATGGAGATCATGTTTTGCTGTGTTAATATTGAGATAGTCGGCTTCTCCAGCGCACCCCAAAGATTCTCAGTTGGGTTCGAGACTCTGTGGTCTGATCCATGTGTGAGAATGTGGTTTTATGCTCCCTGAACCACTTGTTCACAACTTAAACCCTATGAATCCTGGTAGTATCATCTTTGAATACGCCCATGCCATCAGGGATACAGAAATCCTATGATGGACTAACCTCATATTATTCCAAGACCTGACCAACTGCAGCAACCACAAATCCAGGTGGATTTTTTTTTTTTCTGGCCAGGCAGTGCGCAGTAAATCTATACCTTCACAAGATCGCAGAGAATTCAGGTCATTTATGAAGTCGACGCAGCCAAAGCTTCCATTGAACTCCCCCTTCCCCCAACGTTTGTCAAACACTCGTATTGGACAATTTACCATACGTCAAAACGCAACTACAAGATCAATCTCGCGAGTCACTTTCCTCGACATCCCCTTTGCTTCATCCGACTCTAATCCCGGCAGCCTTTGCCCTCCACCAGTCGTATAGATGATGTACATAAGGGATCTAACTTTCGTATAGCATTACCAATCAGCCGTCGGACATCAGAACGAGCGCTGTATTCATGTGGCAAGTGAAAAACCCCCCCCCCCCTCCCCCTCCCGCCCCTCCCCACCCTCCACGCCGCCTATCCCGCGCTGTCCCATCTAATCAGTAGTGAGGAAAAACTAATCCGGGATCTTCTTAGTATCCGCTACTGGGCCAAATCCGCTAAATCTTGCCATCTCATCTTAGCTCCACCGGCCCTCCTAATCTCAATGCACACAAATTATCCTCATCAGAGCAGAAGTGAAGGCGGCGACAATGCGTAACACAGAACCTATCGATAGGACAGCAAGGTAAATGTACAGAGCGTATTGTTGTCGTGAGGATTGTGGATATGTGGGTACGTTCACGTCAAGTATTGCGATTCTACTTAAATTTGTTTTTTTTCAAGGTTTAGGTTTCCAGGTTTAAGAGAGAAGAAGCAAGACAATACAAGAACCACAAGCACAACATGATCGTAGAGGTCTCCAAACTACTGGCCTTGAGGGATTAATGAATGAAACTTAAAGGATACTGGGTACTTAGCAAAATGTAATCCAGAAGTAAGTAAAATTTTCTTGAAAAGGAGTCCATTTGCCCTGATATCACCAACCTATTTCAATTGTGATTTACTGTAATTTCAATTGAGGAGTCAAAAAAACAATGGAACAGCAGTACACAACTTTGCAACAGAGTTTTTACATGGAGTAAGAGAAGATGATCAGTTTCAACTTCCAGGAAACCTTTGGACGCTGTAGCTCTCTGAGGCGACTGGTGCATTCTTAAGTAAAAGCAAGTCCTTGTTATTTACTCACGGACACTTATTTTAGTTTACATTAGAGAAAACCAAATATTTAAAACTATTGTGAGGCAGCCAATCAGTGTTCAGACCGTGGCTGTGATCGCTCTCTGTGAGTCCTCGCTTCGCCAAGTTCACAAAGCGTGAAAACAGCCTCCCGCTGAGACATGAAACTACCTCCAACAGAGGTTTCAGTGGAGCCCGGAGTCAGAGAATACAAGGTGCATTGTAGAGGAAAAGATATGTGCATCCAATACCAACATATCACTGTTTCATGGCCGTGTAAACTGTGCCTCAGTCCGTATGTCAGTATATTGCTTCTAACCCCAGTCAGTGGTGCATGACTTCTGGGGGCCATAAAAAGAACATTTAGTTTCATTATTGGTACGGATTATGTACAACTTTATCAAAAATAATCAAAATGTAAAACCATATAGTCATTTGAATTGGTGCAAATTAGAAACGGTGCAATCATTTACAAGATTGAATGTCCTTTGCAGAGAACAAACAGTCTGGCTTTAATTAAAAACCTGCTAACGTCTACAAACATGTTCTATAATGCATGGGATTCCTTGTGTTAGTTTAATGTTGACTATTTCAGTCTTTTCTTTATTCCAAATGCACATGAAGTGATTTTTTTTTTTAACTATGGATACATATAATCACAATGAATATAAAAATGGTAATGTTTTGTTTTCTGTTTGGCTCTAATCTGACCAAAAAGACAGGTGAATTACATCATAAAAAAAAAAAAAACACCATACAAGTCGCAAATCCCAGGATGCATTGCACTTCCCTCACATCAATCAGTTTGGTGCAATCTGCTGCTGATTTCAAAATAAAAGTGTGAAGTTTTTCCCGACGGAGCCCTCTGTTTTAGCCGGCGCCCAGGGTCTGAACGTTAAATATAGTTATTTAGGAGGAAGCCCAGTTCCATTTAGAGACACGAGAGTGACTTTGAAACGAGATGGGATTAAATGCTCTATACAAGCAGATTTCTATAGGAGCCGCCATTATGTTGTATGAGAGACTGATTTACTGTTGGGTGACACTGGGTTACGTAAAAGGATGTCCTACACAGCGGAGTTCGATAAAGTGCCAGCGCTGCAGAATTGTAACTGTTACCATACATACAAATGCCTAGGACACAACAGAGGTAAAGCTACACTTGGTCCAATAGGCTCTGATTGATGGAGTTAAAAGACATCCCAGAATACGTCAAAAGAGCAAAACCATGTGCTTTTGATGCTCAAATAGACATGAACAATGCTAATTGTGCAGTGGCATTTGGAATAGGGCTGCACAATATATTGCAAAATATCGTATATCGCCATACTAGGTAATGCAACATCTGCATCTCAAAAGAAAGCCACTATATGGCACAAAATCACTTCAGTCCTCCATTTGACTGAGATTGACACACTTTTTTTGAAAACTCCTAAAGCATGTATGAACTTATACATGTGCAAAAGTTCAGGTTTCTATTTAGTTAAATGTTATCCTTGTTTTGGCCCTGCTTAATGTTTTTTGTGTTTATATTGAATGGAATATATCTTCTTAAAATATCACAATCATATGGTTATTGCAATATTGCACATCCAAGTTTTTTCAATATATTCATAAACGATAGCTCTGAGCTCTTTTCTAAAGAAAAGACTCTGTATGATCATAAACAGTAACTTTAATGCTCTTTTCTAAGTAGGTAAACTTTATTTATATAGCGCTTTTCACAGACACAGAGTCAAAGCATATAAACATATAAAAACATACAAAAACAACATATTTAAATTTCAACAATTCAGGAAATGTCTCAAGGAAATGTTTTTGTATCATCATGTAAAATTGTCAAATATGTTGCTTGAAATGTTTACTGTAATAAAAGTGGTAGGCTTCTATCTATCAGTTCTGCAAACTTCTACCTGCTAATATTTCAATACCTTTCAGCGGTCAATGTTTTGCTGCTCAAACAAATACATAAATAATGATGGATCAGAGGCACTCAGGTATAGCTAAAGTTTGGTTTAATACGCCAACGCGTTTCAATTTACAGATTTCATCAGGGCATTTGAGGGATGCCCAGAGAGCCTCTCATCCATCTTTTTTCATATTGCCTGCCCTATCAGAAGAGCATCGGTTTTTGCTCTCCTCGCTCGCATTTTTTTTCTCACATATAATAATATTGTGCAGCTCTAATTTTGAAGAGGATCTGGTGTATAATGTTTGGCTGCCTGTAATCAGAGCAAGCAACATCTCCATGGAGACGAGCTAGTGGTGTCTGGCTCTCAACAAAATCACAAGTAAGATCTAAGGAGAGGCAGCTCATAGTAAAGACGCATGTTTTTGAAGCATTTTTTACTAATCCAATCACACAATCAATTATTTCCCTGTAATTCCATTTTCTGGGTGAATTGCACGCAGTTTGGCTTTAAACAGACTTTTAAAATATGCTATACTAAAAAGTCACATATTGTATCAAGCATTTTGAGATCACGCCTGTCAGCATGGTCATCGCTTGTTCTCAGACAGTTTACTTTGCCAGGGTCTGTCCTGCCCTGCTCCACAGCGCTGCCGAGTGGCCCGTCCCAGCGCTGCAGAAGTTTGATTAGAGGCTGCAGGACCTAAATCCCTGAGGTTTGGGGCCGGCTGAACCGAAGATCGCTGCGGAGGATTTAAAAGATTAGACGTGCGCTTGTGTAATGCTCGCTCATCACAGCGCGCAGACACATGCTCCTTTCTCTCTCCGCTCTGAAAACCCATAGCCACACTTATTTCTGCCGCTTTGGCTTTTTGTTGTGATATTTTGCAGCCATTTTAGGTACAATTTGTGTCAATCTATATATAGGTTTAAAGATTTAACTCCTGTTTAGTAATTGTTATGTTTCTTGCTAAATTGGTGCGTGTTAAAAGATGATTAACTGAAAAATAATGCAATGTTTTCTTTCTTTTTCCAGGCAAATAATCAATGCCACATTTTACTTTGAGGTTGTCAGTGGGGCTCCTATTGTACATGTTTGAGGTGACAGGGAAAACCTAGGCTGACAGAACTCAAACCCAGGAATTTATTGCTGTGGGGCAAGAACGCGATCTAAATCACCATAGAATTGAAAGCATTACCGTATTTTCCAGACTATAAGTCACACTTTTTCCTCACAGTTTGACTGGTCCTGCGACTTATACTCAGGTGCGATTTATATATGAATTAATATGTTACGTTAACATACCAGACACCTTTTCAGTTCATTGTTTATGCTTCGTGTAGCTGAATAACCATCAATGTGTCACGTTAGCATACCATACACCAATACAGCCCATTGTTGTCTATTCTATTGCTATTATTATGACTTGACTTTCAAGTTGAAAGGCTCCGGTGCGACTTATAGTCCAGAAAATATAAGAATATATCATACAAATTTGCCGTCAGATACCAATACAGAATTCTGCAGTTTATAGATTATCAATTTTAGCATGCATTTTATCTGGTTTAGTGTGCTTTTAAGATCACAAAACGCTCTCAAAAGGCTGAAAATTATTACTTACACTTACCAGCTAGGAAAATTCACACAACTGAACAGTCCATTACTTCATCGAAACTTACCTTCAAAATTTTAATGAAAAAATATTCAATATTTGATGACTGCAAAAATGTCTTTACCTGAGAAATTGCTCCAAGTGCTTGATCAATGCCCTAAGATTCCTCTCTGGGATCTGCATCTTTCCGAGGATGTCAGGAAGTTTGACTAAAAAAAAAAAAAGAAAAAAGGCGATGTCAGAGCGATGACCTTTAGAAACTGCATGAAATATAAAATTTTAAAAATGGTGCTGTAAAACTGACCAAAGAGCCTGAGGAGGTGCTGTGATCCATAGAGGTATGACGGCGGAGGAGGCTGGTCAGTCATTGGGTAATTATCCGGCGTTAACTTCCAGCTCAAAACCTGCGCAATGGAGCAGAGTGTCAGCCATAAAAGTTAGCAAAGCAGTATTTCTTATAGGGTACCATAGAGAGTATCAAATCAAATTGATACGAGCAGTCGGCCTTGGACATGACAGATGTGATTTACAGTAAAAATCACAAAAACAAGAATAAACATTTTGCTTCCAGGGACCATTTTGTCAGATAAAAAAAGTAAAACTGTACTAGAGCAGGACTACAAAAGGACTTCAAACTGGTTACACTCAATAATGCACAAGCACATGGACTTTGCAACACATCTTTAAACCATGTCTAAACAAGAAAAAGGACTAAACAAAGACTTTTTGTGGACAAAATCAGGTCTAAACCAGGACCAAAGCAGCAAAAGCCTGTGCCTATATCAGGACATTGCCTTGATGAATATGTGATCCCCAAACAGAGCATCCCTAACTTAGACTTAGACTTTATTGATCCACAAGGGAAATTGAGTCATCACAGTAGCTCAAATAGTAATCTTAAAATAAAGATAACAATTTTAAAATAACAATCCTAAAATAAGTCCTAAAACACCAACAACAAAATAATAAATGTGAGAATAGAAGAAAGAAATCCGGCTATAGGTTATCTGGAATATACATATCTGAGAATATGTACACATTTACAAACTTAGAATACAGAGATAAGATACTAAATAGAATGATAGAACTTTGACATTTTCAATAGAGAAATAACCCATTAAACTGGCCTACAATATGTAAATCTTTTTTTTTTTTTAGCTCTTAACCAGGTTGTTTATATTGTTCTCTGATGAAAAATACACAGGTCCCATTTTTTGTTTCATCTTTGATTAATCCTTCCTGACCATCTTCTTACATAAGGGGCTGGTGATTCCCTTTACACTCGATCATTCATTTGACCAGTGTCCTTGGGTGAAATACTGTACAATTTCCCTTTGGGCTAATTGCACTACGGCTGTAACGGTTTGCTCACCTCATTGAGCTCGTTGTTTCTCCGGCTCTCCAGGCCATAGAAGAGACCGCTGCGCTCCTTGTTCGGCGTCAAGGGCAGCGGGGAGGACGAGCCGCTGTGGACGGGGGTCTCTGGAGGAAGAAGGAGTGGGGTCATTAATTTTGGAGAGCTTTAGAGGAAGGAAAATGCAGACGAAGTGTACAGTAGCTCTGCCTTTACAAGAGAGTGTGGGATGGTAAAGTAGAGCACTTGCAACATCTTCTGGTCAAGAGTGGTTACTACACATCTTCTTCTTATCTTCTTCACACTATATACATTTTTGGAAGCCACTTTCAGATAAATTTACATGAGAAAAAAACATTTAGAAAAAGTGTGCTTGAACAGAACCCCATCCAAATATTTTGTTGGATACAGAGATGCATATACATAATATTCAAAACAGAAAATACACTTTCACACTTTTGTTTAGAAGTTGAGTACCTACATAAAATGCAGGATTGTTACACATTCAATGCATTTCGACTTACTCCTTTCAAGGTTGAGGAAGAACTTTGGTTGCGCTGGGCTGTCCACAATTCTGCGCTTCATCTGAGGAGACGCTGTCGCGCTGCCACCACCTTCACATACAATACATTTAGTTCATATCAGGTATCACAAATTACAAACAAATATTTGTAGCCATATCTTGGAACACTTTTCGATGTGAAATAGATATTAAAGTTTTCTTAAGCGAAAACTGTGCTCCAAATCACATCATTCAAGGAGGTGGGTAGAGTAGCCAAAATATTAATATTAAAGTAAGAGTAACGCTACATTAAAAGTATTTTACACAAGTAGAACTCAGTGTTAATTTCGTTGACTAAAATATTTCGTCATCATTTTAGTCAAAGTAATATATCTGCTGACTAAAAGTAGACTAAAACTAAATTAAAGTTAGTTAATGAGACTAAAACTATGACTGAAATGTCCAGATATTTTAGTCAACTAAAAAAAGACTGAAAAAAAATTAAATAAGGGACGAAAATGAATGATCAAAACTTTAGTGACTCAGTTTGAAAGATTGGAGCAAATAAACGTCTTGCTTCAGCAGACTCCTTTTGAGCATGATGTTGCTATTTTTCATTTGTCTATTTTTTATTTTCTCTATCATGTTCTGTTGATAACCAGTAGCTCAAATAAATAAATAAGCCTCATATCATTGAAATTCACCGCCAAAGGAACAGGTGTGTTTTGATCATGTGGGAGACGTTCTATGAAGCAGAAAATATGTTAAATATGTTAGAAAACAATAATATAAATGTAAAGTTTACTCAATTCATTTCAGATTTAGGCGACTAAAACTACGATTTTTTTTTTTACTAAATCTGGACTAAAATTAAATTCCATTTTCATCAAAAAACTAAGACTAAAACCAAGTTAAATTTTGCTGTCAAAATCATCACTGGTAGAAGTAAAAAGTGGTGACCCAAAAAAATGACTCAATAAAGAGTAAAAAAGGACTTGAAGAAAACAGTAATTGAGTACCGTGAGTAGTACAGAGTGATTTTTTTAAGCATTAAAGTGTGATTTATGTCTCAATAGTGACATCAATTGTGAGAAACAAAACAAACTATTGAGAAAATCATAATATTTTCAATGAAAATACTATAAAATAAAGCAATTCTGCAGAATAGAAAGAGGTACAAAACATCCATTTTACACATTGAAATGACGCAGTCACCACTTAAATGTTTACTCACACTGGAATAGGCAGGTTTTTTACTAAAGTAAGAATACAGATGCTTCATTATATTATTTATCTGTAAAAGTAAAAAGTACTGTAAATTAAAACTGCTATAAGAAGTACAGTTGCTTCAAAATAAATTGTAAAATCAGTAAATGCAATTGAGTACTACCAGCCTCTGATCTTCAGCGACTTGATATATACGGACACGGATGCACATAAACTTTCTTTTGGCCAATATTAATTAAAAGAGACAGGATTTATACAGCTATGGATTTTATTAGGAGTTTAAATCATCCCATCCATCAGCTTTATTACCTCCGCTGCTGCCCTCTGCAGGCCGGTCCCCTCCCGACGTGTTGCGGGTGGAGCGCCTCAGGGACTGGTTCTGGTAGTTGATGCAGTCCATGTCGGGGTGCCTCCTGCGTTTGGGCGCGGGGTTCGCCGCTGTGGTGGGCGTCACCGTGGAGACGTCACTGAGCGCTGGCTGGCTGTCGGTGGACTGAGGGGTGGGAGGGTTGTGCACCGGAGGGCTGGGGCTCCTCTCTCGCTGGACACTGAAGTTCAAAAGCATGAAATAGGACAAAATACATTGTTTACGAAGAAATAAATCGCTGTAAGATGGTGGGGGAAACTAACAATATCTATTTAGTAGTTTGCTCTGATTAATATTGAACTTTTAAAGCTAAATGAGTGCCTCAGGAAATGGGATATTGTTTCAAGAAATACAGCTAATATATAACGTTTTTGTGTGAAAACAGCATGACGTACTTGCTGGATGAAGGAGAGTTTTCATTGATGGCCAGGAAGAGCCGAGAGGAGCTGACTTTCTTGAACTGCGCTTGTTCGCAAGGATACAGGAGGATCATGGGTAACGTGAAGTCAAACGTGATCCTTAGGCCGTCTACCATCTCCTTACACAGGTCCTCACTGGAAACATTTTTGTTGAGTCAGTTAGTTAACAAGCAAGGGATTTTAAAAAGCTTATGGTTTTCAATGGCATTATGTATTTTCCTTTTTTTTCAAACATGTCACAGCAAACCATAAAAAAAAAGAATGATAATCCAACCAAGCCCAGGACTAAAAGGTATCTCTACACAAGGATTAAACCCACCCTAAAGTAGGCTAAACTAGTCTAAAACCAGTCCCCCCTTACCTCTTTTCAGGAGAGACCGGCTGCGGGACGTTGTTCTGGTTGGTGGCCTGCTGCCTTCTGTACCTCTCATTGGCCATAAAGGCTTTGTTGATGGCAAAATGTTTGACATAAGACTCCAAAATATGCACGACGTTCGTCTGACATGGCACCATCACCAACTAAACACACAAGTGGAATGTTTTCGTGATATTGAAAATGAAAAGGCCCATTTAAACTCCCAATGTTGTACCTTCTTTCTCTTGTTGATGTAAAAGCAGTCATCCTCTAGTTTCTTCTTGAGGATATCAGGGATGCTAATGTCAACGTGTATAGCCTTTTCCTCAAACTCCCTCTTAACGTTAATATCTGGTTCAACCCTCTAAAAAACAGAATTTGATCCATTACAAAAAATGAAGAAGGAATTGATTTCAAGAATAATTTAGTTGAAACAAAGGTCACACCATTTTGTTTATGTCCTCAGAGAAAGCACTATCGTCACTGTTTGAAGATTCAGGATCAGAATCGTCTGCGTCTGTGCTGTCCGAGGAGGAAATCAAACCTAAAAAAAACAGTCACAATTTAAGACAACTTCATAAAAACAACATATCACGTACAGTCAATGACAAATTTCACATACAGAGACACATATAGTCGTTTCTTACATGCATCATCGCTGTCCTCTTCTTTGGGCAGAGTCTTCAGATTCAGAGACGTTTTAGAACCGGATTGACGACGGCGCCTCTTCGCCCATGCCTTTTTCTTCCTAAAACAATTTGCACACACAGATGAAATAAGACTTTATTGATCTTACAATGGAGAAATTCACTAATTTATAGCACACCACAAACCCAAACCAAAATACGTGTGACAATTGACAAAAGCATACTCTACTTAAATATTTTACACCGTTAATATAAAAGCCCCTTACATGCGCCCTAAAGCTTTACGAGCCAATTTACGCTGCAATTTCCGATTTTCTTCTGTGTCACTTAGGACATGATCCTCTGCAGCCCAGCGATCCCAGCTACAAGCAAAAACAAGACGTGATTATTATACACTCAGCATTGCAAGATATCGTTTTGTTCAACCCAATATTTCTCATTACCTCCTGTTCCAACCATTGAAATGAATCAGGTACTTGGGGATTCTCCTTCCATGGTCGTCTGCACCAGTCAACACATCCAGAACCTGCAAGAAGTGACAATAGTGGGGTTTACAGCTACAGAGTGCACTTTATTAGAACATTTGTTTTAGTAGTATATCGTAGAACATAACTTTTGTATGTGCTTGATGTTTAGCTAGTTGCATCAGTGACAGGAACGGCTAATATTTATTGACAACAAATATTAGCCTGTAGTAAACACTGTCGCTGAAAAGGGCTGGAAATAGGGACAGCATTTTTTTACTGGTGGAAAACTAACTCTCAAATGATAACTGAAAAAAATATAAATTGCCAACATATCAAATAAAACCTTTAAAGCGCCATAAACGCTCCATGTCCCTGCATGCTAACGCTGCCAGCTAACCACAAGCTAACAGGCTAACAGGCTAGCAAAATGTAAACAGACTCGCAACACCACTTAGCAAGGCATGGCCAGTCCACAAACATACTTACTCAGATAGATATAACTTTTTCCCAATTTGTACATGTAGGTCGACTTGTCATATTGTACATCGCATTGCCTTGTCAATTAAATTAGTGTGAAACAGTGAGTATGACTATGAAGTCAACTTGCTACCAGCTAGCTGTCCCCAGGATCTACATTGTCCAGGACTCGTCACTTGCACACTGTACTGTAGTGCAGCCTACAAAAAAAAAAAAAAAAAAAAAAAACTTCTTCGTTTTAAAAAGCATTTATTTTGATCAGAAACAATTCACTTTGCAATTGCATAAAGCAACAATCGATGATCTGTATATGGGGATTTGGGCTTGATTAAATTCTGTTCCTTTTTTTAGGCTGCATAAACTAAATACATGTATCGTGCATGACGCAAATAAATTGTTATCTAACAAACCCGGAAACAAATTAGAAGTGCAATTGTCGCCTTTAAACCCTCTACTGTTGAATGAATAGGTTGTCGGTGGCATCTACATAGCTCATTCTAGCATCCCATCTACAAAATACAGTAAAATAAATCATTGAAAAAGCCCAAAACTCCCAAAATAGCGATAGTTATGTGGCCGCTTTTACCTTTGCGTCATACAGCACTTTCGCTTTGGTGGGATCGGGCTCGAAACACAGCACTCGTTCTCCTTGGTGGAAGAGATATTTTATTCCCCGCGAATTCATTTGTTCATGGCGACTTCAATGGAGAGAGAGAGGCAACGTACGAGCACTAAATAGGACCCTAACAAAAAACCATTAACCCCTTATCCGCCGGGAGGGTGCCTCTTCTTTCCAGGGATGGCGCTGTTGTTTTGGTTGTTTTAGGATAGGCTGTGGCTGGTCTGTAGGCTGTAGCTGCCTTCACTTCACCGCTTCACCACCACGCACTGCATCCGAAAAGCCACACGCGATGATGCCTATGTCCACTTACAGGCCCGATAAAGTCCAAATAACTTTCAAATGCTAGCCACAAAGACGATACATTAAGAGACGCCTGTGCTGCTATGCGAAGCGGGAATAAAAAAAAAAATCGAGATAAGGTCTAGAAAGGAAAGAAGAGAGACGCCTGATGACAACTCGTGCGCAACGCGTGGTACCTACTACAAGCTCTGTGCGTAAACAGCGCACTGTAGGAAGCTGCTGGGGGTTGCCAGATATGACGCAAAGTTGTACGCATGCTTGAAAAAAATGTATGAATAAGGCACAATTATCGAGTCGTGCGTGTTTAATTGCATCCCTATAACTTGGGAGATAGCATGTAAGGTTATGGACGTTAATATGGACATAATGCATGAAGGACTAAAGCCTGGCTGGACTGGCATTTAATGTGCAAAGAAGATGAGGAGGATGAAATTATTATTAGGTATAAACATCTTTCACATACGCCAAAATAAAATTCTAAGCAGAGGCATAATAAACCAACCCAACATGCTAAAGAGTAAATTAATAAATGAATAACAGTGTAATACATGGACAATTGATGATGAGCGCATCGTGAGAGCTGCGGAGAAGATCTGTGGAGCCCCTCTCCCCTCTATTAAGGACATGTACTCCACCCGTCTCACCCGCAAAGCCATCAAAATGGCCAGGGACCCTTCGCACCCATCACACAGTCTCTTCAGGGTGATGCCTTCAGGGAGGAGACTGCGGAATCTACGGGTCAGTTCCAGTCGACTGAGGAACAGTTTCGTACACAGGGCCATCGAGAAGCTGAACTCCCTCCCCTCCCTCCCCCCCCTCTTTCCCCTCCCCCCGCTCCACAATCAAGGATGAGAGAAACATAATTTCGAACCATTCACATGGTTTGACAAATAAAGAATCTTGAATCTTGAATGATGCAACGTGCTTTGAGTGATGAACTGTTCAC
>OMNZ01108800.1:11525-29959 GCA_900303255.1 Lesueurigobius sanzi | reverse complement strand
TTAGCTTCTTCCATTTTCTAATGATTGCTCCAACAGTGGACTTTTTTTCACCAAGCTGCTTGGCAATTTCTCCGTAGCCCTTTCCAGCCTTGTGGAGTTGTACAATTTTGTCTCTGGTGTCTTTGGACAGCTCTTTGCTCTTAGCCATGCTGAATGTTTGGGTCTTACTGATTGTATGGGGTGGACAGGTGTCTTTATGCAGCTAACGACCTCACACAGGTTCATCTGATTCAGGATAATACAGTGGAGTGGAGGAGGACTTTTAAAAGCAGAATAACAGGTCTTTGAGGGTTTTCTAGCTGATAGACAGGTGTTCAAATACTTATTTTCAGCTGTATCACACGAATAAATTGTAAAAAAAATCATAGATTGTGATTTCTGGATTTTTCTTTTTAGATTATCTCACACAGTGGACATGCACCTATAATGAAAATTTCCGACCCCTAGCAGGGTGTTCAAATACTTATTTTCTTCACTGTATCAAGATATCTGCAGAAATGTTCTTCTGTTCGAATATTCAATACATTTCACATAAGTCAGTGTGTTCTTGTGACAAGTAAATGACCAAATCTATTTTGAGATTTTGATGTATGTTAACATAGGTCACATTCCCAATCTCAAATGATATGGGCCATTGATGTAGTTTGACAGCACTGTGACTACATATGTGGCTTACCACCACTGAGTGTGGGGAATGTAAAGTGTCTTTGAGTGTCCATATAGCATTATATAAAACGGATGCATTATTAATATTAAAATATTGCTGCTTAGCTATGTGTGTGCAGCCAGTGCTTGGTTTCCCAGATCCTATAATCAAGTCTGAATATATTTAACTTGAGTACACTGTCATGGCATTTGTTTTCCAAGTGTGGCAGCTCTTGGAGAGAGGAGTCAACAGAGATGTGTTCAAGATGACCTCCAACAGTCACTGCCTTGTTGTCTTTGGGCTGAACGCTCTTGGAGTATTCCGGGAAAGATGAGTCTGTCTGGGAGCTCTTGTACTTTTGACTCCGAGCCATAGTTGAGCCATAGAGGCTCTCTTCTTCATTCCTCTTACTTGGATCCTTCCTCTCCATCACAGCCTTCATGGCTGCTCTCCATCTCTCCCCTGAGTCTCGGAGCACTCTTCCAATTGCAGCAGCCGCGGGTGAGTGGCTGCTTCTTATTCCATGTCAAAATGATCCCAAGTGGGCCACAGTCTAATGAATCATTTCCTCTTAGACATGGTGAGAAAATCACTTTCACAATTTGGAACAAGCTCCAGTTGCAGTGCGGAGCTACAGTACATGCATTCTTCTCTTATATGCCGATTGTGGCTGAGGCACTTTGTATACACTTGTGCATGTTGCTCAAAAGGACAGACAGGGGCTCAATGCTGTGTTGTATTCTTTTGTTTTATATGTAGCTACTTAAGCTCCCAAAGCCACAAACTTGATTAAATTGGTTAAAACCAAATGTGCATATGGATATCAGATGTTGTGCCCTCAGTCTCATTGTGCTGTCTTCTCTGTTCCACGCGATCTTCCAAACACTGCCACTCATGATCTAAATGTATACGCATGGCCTTCTCCACTCGTGCCCATGGACCTGACATCCACGCTCATAGGCAGCCTGCTCTCTGTCACGTACCATCTCCCTGTGGGTTTCTGGACCTCCCTTCTGTTCAGACTGTGTGACTTGGCAGTACATAGCGGAGCACAGAGCACAGCGCTGCACCCAGGAGGTCAGCAAGTGTGTTTTGGAGATAGGGACAAATGAGCGCAGTGTACAGTATATGGTGAGGGTGAGTGCGTTCATGTGTGCAGCTTGTTTGTGTACTTTGTGCAGCATGTTAAGCATCATTAAACAGGTGGCTCCACTTGAGGGCCGCCTCCAGACCTTGATCTGTGAGCTGTGAGGAAACGCTCCAGTCTCCTAGTTCCTCTCTGGATTTTCAGAGTTCAGTTCTTACATGTGTCCTGCATTGGCCCATTTCCCTCTACAGCAGGTCTCCCTTTATACAATCAGGTGAACGTTTTGGCCTCATGCCTGCCCTGAACATTCGTATAGTCTTTTTTCATTTTGCTGGTTCTTTCATTTACTCAGCAATAAAGACAGCACTGTCAACATCCATGTATGAGATTGTTGTACACTAGAAAGGAGTATAAGAAGATGTGAAAACTCAAACTACTTTAGTGGGCACTTGGTCAGTAATGCCTACTATATGACTACATTTAGCATACTCTTAAGGGGAGAGTCTTAGGTCTGATTCATGAAGCGTCCTTAAGAACTAGGGCTGGGCGATATGGCCAAAAAATGTCATCATGTTTTTCTTTAGTTTAAATCACGATTTCAATTTTATCACAATTCATGTGTAAATTGTCTTTTAAAAGCGACTAGAACCATCTGCTTCTTCCTGGGTTTAGACCTGGTGTTGTAGTGGTTTAGTCTTGGTTAAGACCTGTTTTAGTCCAAGTTTCACCCCCGAGTTTTGACATGTTTCCCTCATGGTTTAGTCCTGGTTCAGTCTGTGAAATTGTCCAGGTTTAGACCAGATATAGACCCTGTTTTCTCTTGGTTTATTTCTGATTGAGTCATTTCTGATTATCTCATTTTAGACCTGGTTTAGTCCTGGTTTAGTCCTTTGGTTTAGTCCTGGTTTAGTCCAGGGTAATCATTATTTCATTCTGTCCCTGGTTTAGTTCTTTTTAGCTTGGTCCTGATTTAGACCTTGATTCCAGTCTCTGCTTTAGTCTGGTTTGCTTCTTGGTTTAGTCCTGGTTTAATCCAGATTCAGTCCATGATATGTCAACTATGAAAGTCTGACTATCTCTGCTCTATACCACTACTGATCACTTTCAATCTCTTAAAAAAAAACAGTCCATTTTGACTGTAATAATATTCTTAAACTGCCGATTTTCTGTGCGTAGAGTCCTCCTGACTGTTAGGACTTGTTCTTCCAGAAGAACTCTTTCAGCTAAGAACAAATTTTGTGAATGCCAAAAAGTTCTTAAGTCGACCTTAAGAACTAATTTGTGCGTAAGTTTGCTTCAAGAATGAGGCCCAACAAATAAATTGCCAAATATTTACAATAAGGAGTTCAATTATTGCACTGATTCAACATTTCTCCATAGATTTACAAACATTTTCCTTACGCTCCTGCAACATCATTTCCACTTTAGTAGCTCCTAGTCTTGTACTTGACAATATTTCAAAGGTTTGTTCACAAGGATTTTTCAGTATTTATTTAGCTTGTTTTATTGAGATTTGCACCACAAAAAACAAGGCAGAATTTGAATTTTTACAGATTTATTCACTAGTAGTATAGAGCAAAACTTTCAAATTGATATCACTCGGTTTATATTTTTTAACTATTCACCTGCATTGCCTCGCCTTAAGTTTCTGAAATGTTGCGTCTCGATAACAGACGTCTAACAATAGCTGTGTAGTTGGTTACTGATTACATCGCAAACGTAATTCAAACAATAATTTTGTGTAATATAAACGTTAATGTTTCACTGATCTCTAAAGGAGATCTTATCCAGAACCAGGGTTAATAATTCTCTTCTGGCTGTGGTCTGGCATGCTCAGAATACTCCAAGCTCACATCAGATATACTTTATTTTCATTTTGTCGTCTTAGATGGCATGCAGCGGTTAATAGTGAAATTCAATAGATTTCAAGACAAAAAGTCAGTCGGAGCTGTTGTGGTTTTCTCTGCAAATTCTTGAAAAGTACACCTCATATTTCTGTTCTGTCTTGTGTTACCGAGGTGGTAGGGTGCCACGGAGTAATGCGACTGGTCCTCTAAAGAATAGTTTCCTCATATCCCACAATGTTCAGTTCGGGCTTTAGTTCACACTTGTGTTTACATTTTCTTTCATTGCACCAAGAAATGTCCCTGGCAGTGGAATTCCATCAGTCTCTTCCATTTCCTCATTTCAAGTTTGACTGTTTCCCATGTGTGTTGTAGTTGGCACTATATGGTCTATATCTAAATAATAATCTGAAAAATTATCACTCCTTCTGCTCCGCAAATGTGTGCTCCAGCAAAAATAATTCCCGGAAACGGCATGGGAACTCTTCTGGTTTTTCTTCATTTCTTTGATGAGTCCAGTCTGGTCTTTTTTCATCGCTTGAATCTGAAAAGAAGCTGAAATGCTAAATGATTTCTGTAGAGTTGGGTCCTGATTAACCTCTGTAAACTTGTTTATGTTTATGGTCTAGATTTTTTATTCTGATTTCACATACAGTGGCTTCAAAAAAGTTGCAGACATCGTTTTAATCCTGTAATTTTAGATTTTGAAGATTTTGAAAAAAGGAAAAACTTGACAGAATGAAATAAATATTTAGACCATACTCAACCAACATTCTATATGACTTGTACAACAAATCCTTCCCATTTCTGTGAATTATTGTGATTTTAAAACTTTTAAAACCTATAAAATCCCCCAGAATTTGTCTAAATGGTCTTTGTTCACTGTTGACACAAGTTTGTGTTTCATTTTCTATTGTGAGGTAATCAGTTTAGAAATAAAAGTTATATAAAAAATTATATTTGGTTTCTAGCCTCCACTTAATAAAACTAAGTCATAAAATGTCAGTGTAATTTCAATTGGATTTTTATTTTAATTTAATTAGTCATGTGGTGATTTCCAGATTTACAAACTGCTTAAAATTCTTTATGAAATTTCTTCATGTCCACAACTTACAAAAATGATGTCTATAAACTTCAAAAGAAGTGAGAAATTTAACTGCAGGGTCATAATCAAAAACGCAGCTTTTGTCTGTAATCGAAACATTTCTAACGCCACTTCACACACACTTGTGCAAAGTAATTATCTGGTTGTAATGTGCGTCTTTGGCGCCTGATGGAGTGTTTCATAAAGGCACAGATCACAGACTCAGGCCGCTTTGCTCTAATAAGGGATAATGGTTACCACCACTCTCATGCTATTACAACCACTGGGTGACCACACAAACTTTATGAGTGGGAGATGGTCATCACCAAGTCACCACAGCCATTAGGAAAACAGATGCATTATGGGACACAGGCCTTTTGCTTGTGATTCTGCAGCAAGCCTGTTATAGCTTTCCTATTTCGCCTGTAGATACACTTAGATATTTGAGAATACTCACAGTTTTACCATATTCAAAATAAAATCATTTTTCACTTCAGTTTAAATCTGGGATTGCCTTTTCTACCAGAAGATGTAGTACCAAACCAAGACTATTCATAGATTCCAACAGATGGGAAATTATTATTGTTGTAAGTTATTAAGATAAGATAAGATAAGATAATACCTTATACGGGCGACACTGGCGCAGGTGGTAGAGTGGGTCGTCTTCGGATTGGAAGATCTGAGATTTAAGGCCCAGCTCCCATAGGTGCATACTGTCGTTGTGCCCTTGGGCAAGACGCTTCACCACCCAGCTTACCTCCAGTGTCTGTGTACACTGGTGTGTGAATGAGAGTGTGAATGGGTGACTGGTTCCTTGCTTTGAGTGCCTAATGTAGAAATGTATGTCTTACAGCAGCTCCAAAGAACTTTTGATGGCCAAACGTCCTCAAAAGTCTTCACATCAGAGACTGAAACCCAAGGTGAATCCTGTCCAAGACTAAAAGCCGTACTCAAAATAATGGAGCAGCGAACTTGGATTGTCTCTTGTACCTTATCAGATCTTGCGCTTCACTTAATCTTACACGCTGGACCCTGGTTGCTCCTCGCATTCACAACGGGTCATAAATCAGCCCCCTGATGTACTGCATGCTAAATTCTTCCCTTCACAGAACATTAAGTAACTAGGAGTAGGTGTGATGTCAGCTCTGGGCCACATGGAATGGGTGCCGAGGGACGCCATGATGGAATTCTGTTTTTCTTGCTTTTTCTGTGCTTAACATTGCAAAGTGTGTACTGAGTAGTGTTTTTTCAGCTGTTTGGCTAAGGAAGGACAGAGGGATCCATGTAAAATGTCAATGGCCTGTGACTTTAAAAAAGGGGCCAAAGATTGTATATTTTAGTGCACTAGGTTACAGGAATACAGTAGTGACCCGTGGTGGCCATGAGCAGAAAGGTGCAGAAAGACTTATTTGTGAGTGATTATGAATAGACATAATTAGATATGTATACATAGGGACCTGATTGTCTACAGGAGAGATGGGAAATGTTTGTTGAAAGCTACGGAGGATGATAATCTGTGTTAAACTTGCGCTTAGATCACCGTCATCACACAACAGATGAAGCTGAGACAACATGAGGATATGAGGCCTCTGAAGGACGAGCTGAGAGGTTTACAGAAGGAGAACATGGTGGAGAAGGTCCATTTCCTGGAGCGCTCTCCATACACCATCACCCGATTATTTGTGTTAAACAAAACAAAATAAAAATACCATAAATAGTTGATTTTTAGACTACTATGTGTATGTTTGGTGCAGACCATTTAATTGGTAATTTGAACC
The DNA here is from genome assembly GCA_900303255.1 of Lesueurigobius sanzi. Lineage (NCBI taxonomy): Eukaryota > Metazoa > Chordata > Actinopteri > Gobiiformes > Gobiidae > Lesueurigobius > Lesueurigobius sanzi. The sequence goes on along the minus strand of OMNZ01108800.1, from coordinate 23,520 downwards.
ATTGGTAATTACCGTAATTACTTATGCTTTTGCCAGAAGAACAACAGGAAAAAAACAGGGATTGATTTACTAAGCCTTGTGCAAAAGGGACAGCGCGTATACTGAATAGCTGGAGCAGTTGAGCTTTTTGTCTCATTAAGGGTAAAAGGCCACAGCGGAAACTAATTTATATAACACAGTTATGACTATTTTGTACAGTATTTACGATTGAGCTCCTATCTTTGTAAATCAGGCCAATGGCCATAGTCTTTAATTTTACTTCTGCACATACAGCTGATGAAATTATAATACTATACTACATTACTTATAGCGTCCTTCTGCCTTGTATTGGAGAATACAAATACTGGGCATGCATTGTTTTTGAAAGAGATCGCAGAGGTCTTAAAATATACATCAATTGACTGGACTGCTGTGGGATTAGAGGTCTGAAAGTGGTGGTTTCTGACAACCGTTTGATTGTTGTGTTACAATTTGTGGTTGGTTCTTATGGTCATGACTCAGTGAAATGTCCCCACAAACTGGCTCAAACTGAAGGCCTTTGCCAAAGTTTTTGACCTTGAATTTTTATGTACTGTCACAGCAAGTTCAGATTCCATCTGAGTTTCCCTTCATTTAAAAAAAAAAGTACTATAAACCTGTGCCAATGTACATAGTCAGAGAAAGAACATTGCTCAAATAGCATTCTTCTAAGTATAAGTTTCTAGGATATAATGGATTTTTCTCTGAAGAAAGAAGGAGTGTAGCTGTTGGCTGTGGTGTCTGGCAGCCTTCAGACCGCTGTGATTCACCAGGACTAGTGTTGCTGAGACGGGCTGAGGAGCCAGGAGGGAGCACAATGTCTTATTTTTGCTGGCAATGAAGAGAAACGCTACCTTGGAGGCAGTTGTGTGCAGAGGCCTATACATCTTGGCAGGCTGATTCGGCTGGGGGTGGGAAGAGCAAAAATATTGGGGGAAGCTGGATTGGAATTGGGATGGGGAAGAAGGGGTTTTGCATGATGAGGCGCCTAGGCTGCTATGGAGTCAGCCAAAGTCCAGGACTAGCTTAATGGGTTCTCCTCTGCTAAGTGATCCCAGTTTGAAGAATTGGAGCAGACACGCTGACTCCTGTCTCCCTTGACTCTGCGTACATTAGAGCACCATGCAAGGAGCACTGAAGAAGAATCGGACTCACTTCCTCTGGGCACCTGTCTGTGCTCAGAGCAGTCACTGGCTGACACTTATCCATCCTGGGCTCACTGTACCTCTGAGTCACTAAATAGCAGTTTCCACGTTGTTAAACACCTCCTCAAAGGCCACTTGTTGCTGCAATGAAATCCTCAAAGTTCCGAATCATGTCAGGTGCTGTTTCTGGAATGGATTACAGAGCCATGAGCAAGCACATACGTACATACTTAAATAATTGTTTAGAAATTCAGAATGAATCTTCTGTCGGTGGAAATAACCAAATGAAGCTTAAGCGTAAATTCAAACCTGGAAGACTGGCCTCCTCGCACCGGCCTCCGGCTACTCCTCTCAATCATCTCTCCTTCGTCCACCCCTCCTCACCAGCCTATCTCCAAGCAGCTCATCCTCGCTTCAGCCTATCCGTGGTCCGTGGCAGTACTGTGACTTGTTATCCAGTTTAACTACTAAAAATAAACTAGGGCTGCTGCATATTGAATATTTAATAACTTTTAATAACTCTACTTATTATTTTAAACATTTGAGAACACAAAGCATTGTAAAATAAAGTATATAGCCCTCTTTTATACAATATATTGCACACACGCAAACAGTAACACAGTGGGCCGCAGACTACTGCTTAGTCTGAATGGTGGTCCCTGGGGCAGAACCAGTTGAAAACCCCTGTTGTATACCATTATAATGGTATTTTAAAACAATAAATCACACTGGAAAGACGTTTTTAACAGCATGAAATGCATTGTCATATTACATATAATTATTATTAGTGTCAAGGGGAGTTAGAAAGGGTTAGAAAAACTATGCCTGTATATTCATGACAATGGACAGACTTTGCACAGAAATTGTGGATCACTCTCCACACACTGTGTACAGCTAATTTCATGAGCTGTAAACTTTTTTTTGTATTTAGTCAGTAGTTTTTTTGTTCATTAAGAACATTTTATTGGTCAAATTATTATTACAGGCTGTAGCAAATGTAATACTGTTAAGGGTAATGTAGATTAGTTTTTTAAAATTACACATTTTATAATCTTCCTACTGAGCAAAACATAACGCAAGTTTGTGTTAAAAGCTATTATTTATTATTTTGATTAAAGAATAGTAGTTTTTTGCTGTGTTTCATGAGGCCTCCTGATACATGAATATTTTAGGCCATTTTGTTCAAATGACAGTGGTTTGCTTATGATCAAATACACCAAAATAAACTCCATTCTGTGCGCAGTGTTGATAACTGAGGGCTAATGAGAGGAACATTAACATGAACTCACCATGTTGTGTTTTGATTTTCAATCATGCCATTTATCTTCATTTAAGGCCTGATACCTGATCTAACTGTACAATTCACACAAAGAAGTGATTGTATTTGAAAGCTGATCTGCAGGCCCCTTGTCAGTGGTTCCACCACCACAGTGTTTCAGATTAAGGTGGTTAACTCCCTCTGTGCCGACACTGAATTATGTAATGACCAGCAGTTTCTGTACTGACAGATAGTGAGTCTTTCTCAAAACAAAAGCTATGTCAAACACTGTGCGCTCACCCTCTTAAGTTGGGGATTGTTGTGAGTAATCAAGTCTGGTATGAGTTTAAAATACTATTTCCAAGTAAGGCAGAAAGAGAGCAGAGCTGCGTGCTGCGCAGCCTGCACCTGAAGGTCTCGCTCGCAGACTGTCTGAGGCTCTGGCACGGGCACTAGTGTCTTACATAACGCAATGAGATCATCCTGAAGATTCACTGCTGCAACAAAGATTTGTTCTTACTGCACAATTTAAACGCTTGCTTTCTCATTCGCAGATTACATAAAGTTTAAAATGCCTATTCACGACTTTTGTTTTAAGTGGAGTGCTTGGCTCATGTCTTACATGATCATCTTGTCTGCATTTCCCCTCTGCATGTCCTGTTGAAACACAGGCCAAGTCCACTAATGCTGCCAGGCTGAGTAAACGGTGTCTCCGGAACCTCATGTTAGTCCTCGCATTTTCATAAGCAGCCTTCATCCCACCGTGTTATTCTTTATGATCCTCAACCTCCGCTGGGGCTCAAAGCTTCTTCCGGGATCTTTCTCTGTCCCCTCTGACACCTGTAGTATGGGGACATCATTTTAGACAAGGACTTGTGTGGACATTTTTATTATCAGTTCATGGACTGAGTATGTCTCCATTGTATGTTCTGTGTTTGAACAAGCAATGGTCACATCCAGCAGGCCTTCTCACAGTAAAGAGGGGAATTCTGACAGCCCACTACAAGAGCAGAACACAAAAACAACTGAAATGAATCCTTATGAACACAAATAGCTCTTTACTAAATTGTTTTGGTCTGGCAGGAGACTTTGCCAGAAAGAGAGCTTGATGTGGGACAGTGTCACAGCGAGGCACGGCAGACGGGTTGCACTGCTGCACACAGCTGATTTATGAGGAGCTTGTGACATCTTTTTGTTCACTCAGTCAGATACATCACAAATGTCACTTACAACATTTTACTACCTGCTTGACATGGTCTGATAAGGTCATTCACCACTCTTCACTTTAAACAATAACTATTATAGACAATTTTCTGCGTTCTGAAATAATCACTTGGATTTTGATATGGCTTTCATTTGAAGACTATAACAACAACCATCTGATATAAATTTCTACAATGACTGGCTCCTCAACAATACAACTGTTTCACTCTACTTTGCATCAATGTAATGACTCATTAATCTAAATATCTTTTGTGCTTTGTTGCATTTTTTTTTTTTTTTTTTTTTTTTTTTCAATCTGTAGCTTTGAGTGTTCGAGGCGTTTGGTATTTTTTAGTTGTTTATCTACAGTAGATAATATCTCAACTTACATACTTCTCCAGTTGCACACACAGAAATTATTTTTTCCCCGTTTTCTCAAAACAAACCTGATATGTCTGGGCCCTCTGAGAGGCCCTATAAGACAGTATGTTCTTACACATTAAATTGATGAGTTAATAATACGGCTGAGCCATGGAAGAAACGTATATTTATATTTAATAACAATACTATTTAATATGTGCATACACTATTTCAGTCTTACTAATACTATACTTAAAATAAAAAATACTGTTTATTATAGTTTATAATGAACTGTATTTTTCTGGACATGGGATGGGAACATAAAATAAATAAAAGTCCAAGGTGCAACCTCCACGCCCTGTTCGCAAGTCCATTTTCAGAACATCACATTACACCACTTCCCGCTTTGGCAGTCAGCATTCACTACTGGACTTAAATCAGAGGAGACAGGCCTGTTCATTTTCCATATCAAACAAAATTGACCACTTAGAGTGAGTGACTGCGCCGGACTCCCATTCGTGAACTCAAACCACATGCTGGCCTTTTGCGCTGACCAACACGGATCACTTCCTCCAGCACTTCCTCAAAATAGTTCAATGTTAATATGGAAAGAAAGACTGTAAATGGAATGAAATATTGTGTTTTTGTATGCATCAAAGGTCTTCTCCTTACCACTGCTCCAAAACACAATCCCAACAAAGACAAACCAACGCGCGTTATATGTCCCAGCCAGTAATAAAGACCAGTAAAGTCCCCTTCAGATCTGCAGGACGACCAAAAGGTCAAGGGTCATGTGTAGTTGGATCTAATGATGCTAAGAATATGGCATAACTTATAATAATTCCATTTGGAACAACATTGGGGTTCCTGTTCTTTGTTCACGTCCATGACATAATTCCATTGGGGGGTTTCATGACGGGGGAACACTCTGGAGCTCTGCTCAGAAACACAACACAAAAACTCTGGAATACATTAGTCTGCATCCAAATGCACCATGCAACTGTTTCCACTCTCCAGTCTTTGTTTTTGCAAACCATTCAAGGAGAAAGATCTCTCAAAACTACAATCACTTCAAGAACCCAAACTTCCATTTTCTTAAACTGGAGTTGGGTTAGACGGGAGGAGACATTCAGCAAATTGTCGGAGCTGGTGTAACAGGCCGCAGTATACCCCCATTCTGGACTATTCCCGTGTATATAATGGCCCAGCCTATTTCATTCCCCTCAGGCCTGATTACACCCCCAATTATTTCAATGTTGAGTGATATTTATGAATGACTTGTGTTTTTGTCAGTGGCTCAGAAGAGGATGTGAGATAAAATTAAAATCTAAGATCGATCTAATCAAGTTATTTTACTTACAATTAGCTAAACTACTGTATGACCTCAGGGGGTGATCACTAGCATTGGACTACTGTAAAAAAATATATATATATATTATAATAATAATATTTGAGAACAAAACCATAACTTCTGAATGTTTATGACCATTTTAACATTAAAGAGTTGGCAATTAATGTTTGAAAAGTGAGATTATGAAAATTTAGTATATTCTGGCCTGGGCTAATTTATACCCCTGGGCATAGTTTGGCCTCGGACAGTTTATCTCCCGGGGTATACTCTGGCCTAGGCCAAACTATACCCTGTTTAATCTGGGTAGGGGCTGATGTCATTTCATTCTCTATTGTAGGGACATGGGTTTGAGAGTATGGCCATTCTTTTTACTGATCCTCTTTTTTCGCTGATTCTGAGAAAAGTTTATTGAGTTGCATACTCGCATATTTTCACAAGAAGGAGAAAAAGTAGAATAACAATCTTGTCTGTTGTTTGGGTTTCGTCTTTGGACGGAGAACGTAGCTGTGGTTATTGCTGGTGCGGGGAGCAGTATTATAGACAGAAATGGCGAAAATATATGAGAGGCCTGCGCCAACGCTATGATCAATGTTCCGTTTTGTTTCCGCAGATGATGGCAGAGGACAGCGTACACTTTTTTTGCTTGTAACTCTAGCTCTAGATTGTGTCAGATGAATTAGGACGCTGAGCAGTGCTGGAAGACATTGTGGGAGGTCACTCAGCGGCGATGCGTACGTGCAGAATGTGCCTTCAGGAGTGTCGGCCTGTGCACTTTCTGTTTTCTTTTGAGGAGTGAGAGTCCACAGGTTGAGGGGTCCTGGGGTATGTGCGTCCAACATCGAGAAGGGAGTCTTTCAGCCCAACACACTTCACTGATGTTTTGGGAAATGCTTATGGAAACGTGGGGGGAGGTCAGGCCGACCAATCCTCCCTTTAGGAGTCCTTGTGGTGTCGAGTAATCGCAGCAATAGTACAAAATGTCTCTAGCTTGCTCTGTGGTTAACCTGTGAATACAAGCCTCCCTCTGAGTTTATTCGCAGCACCCGCTACCACAGGCACGCAGGTGGACCGCTCGGCGAGGCAGACGTCCCACGAGACATGAGCCGACTGATAAAAAGAGCCCCAGTGATGTAAACCGCCAGCTCCTGTTCATAAGTCACTGTAATGGTCCATAGCGCTGGAACACACAAGAAGTAGCTCAAAAAAAGGTTCCACTGATATAACTGCAGGAGCTAGTGCACAAACTCTCATGAGAAGCTATATGGAAAGGCCTAATTACTATGACAGAAACTAACAAACACAGGTGGCCTATGTCAGAACGGGTCATGACTGACGCCTGGGAAAGTCTAGCCTTATATGTCTGGATACATACATAACTCAGCACGGCCTACTATTGAGATGATGGCGTGTTTATTGTTAGTAGCCGTTATTAGCTCTGATGTCAGTTAAAGGAATGGACAGTTTTTCTTTCCAGTGTGTTCCTATTATACCGAGATGACATCAGTGAGAAGTACAGAGGGGGCCGATTAAAGTTTGATGAGAGGAGTTGGTGGTGGAGCGCTCAGAGAACAGCAGCATGCATGCATAACCCGCATCAATCTTTCAACAACAACACAAACCAGACATCTTCTATTATTATCTGTTTGACCCCCCTGACCTGGACAGTTTGTCTGCTTTGACTCGGAAAAATGTTGACTCCATATTCTCTTCATTTATTGTCACGTTACAATGGTTACACAGAATACACCAATCAGTCCTTGGTGTGCCCACTATGATGCGCATGCAAAGTAAATTAGACTATTTTGATAGTGACAGTGCTTTGGCTTAAAAACTATTTTTAACACTTAGTGCTTTGGCATAACACAAGCTCCATTACACGTGATGAAAGAAACAAAATGAGCAGCCTGGAGTAATTAGCTGTAGCATCAAAATACCAGCAAAACAATAGCTTGATTATCACCCTCTTGAAAAATCTTTTATAGGTCAAAGCTGAAATTTGGCTCAATTTGACCCATAAATAAATCAAAGTGTTTTCCTTGTCACTGTTTGTCATACATTCCAAAGGATAATTTAAGTATTTTATCATTTATTAAGCGATTGGAGTATTTTAGCAGCAACATATAATGATAGTGCTCTAACCTGTATGTACATACTGTATGTTGGCATGATTGTTAGTAGTTTATGAGTTTTTTTAATCTCCCCTGAGCTTTGCTGTGATTTTGAAATCCAAAGGCTTGAGGGTTAACCCATAAGAGCAGTCCAAAGTCAGATCTTCAGTGGGACATTTCTCAAACCTACACCGATGCAGTAAAATGGCAAAAAACAGGAAAATCTCAACTTTTGCTATCTGGTCCCCGATGCACCGCCTCTTCCCCGCAGAAAAGATCATGACGCTGTTCGTGATGTCCTTATCCAGGAAGCCACTCTCGTCCAGGAAGCGGGAGGGGTCAAAGATGTGCGGCTCCTTCCACTTCAGAGGGTCGTGATTGATTGACCACTGGTTGATGAAGACCACTGTGTCTTTGGGGATGTGGCAGCCCTCGATGGTGACGTCTGAGGTGGTGGAGTGGGGGATAGTGACGGGGACGAAGCTGGTGAAGCGCATTGTCTCGTATATGAAGGCGTCCACATAGGCCAGGTGACCTCTGTCTTCCACAGACGGTAGCCTGTCTCGCCCCACCACCTGGTCAATGACTTCCTGGAGTCTGGTCTGCATGCCAGGATGTTTGGCCAGGAGGAGCAGCAGCCAGTGCAGAGCAGTGGAGACCGTGTCCAGGCCAGCTCCTATCAGGTCCGACACAGTCCCCTCAGTGTGGTCAGTGGTCAGGCCGTTGTGACTATCAGCCTTATCAATAACTCCAATGAATGCATCGCTCATGTCACGGGTTACATCTGGGTCAAAGGTCTCTCGGTGCTGCTCTACCTTGTCACAAACAAATTTAAAGAACTCTTTATTTATGTGTTTGAAATTTTTAAAGACGCTGCGTACTGGATTGGGAAAAGACTGAAGCCATGGCATGACATCTACTAAACTGCCCGCCCCCACAGTCTGTCCAAACTGATCTACTCTCCGTAACAAGGCTCGGAACTCCACATCGTCATGTCCGTAGCGCTTTCCAAAGCAAAGAGCACAAATCACATTGGCTGCGGCTACAGTCAGCTCATGAGCCGGGTTGAAATACCGGGCCTGAGAGCTGTGTTTAAGGAAAATCTCCACTAGTTCTGAGGCTTCAGCCACAATTTGTTGCTCAAAGGCTTTTTTGGTTTGGCTATTGGCCGAAGAGAAAGCCCTGATTGTTGACTGGGCAATTTTCCTGTGCATCTTCCACTGTTTGCTGTAATTTGTGAAAGTCATACTTTTCCCCCCTGAAACAACTTGGAACGACACAAAGTTGGGTCTGCCTGCGAACTCAGTGCTGTGCTGAATGAGAGCCTGACGGATGGCCTTGTCTCCGTTTAGGACCACAATGTCACTGCAGCCCAGGCGGATCTGGTACACGTCTCCATATTTCTTGGCTAGCCTGGCAAAGGTGATGTGTGGCATCTGTCCCAGCTGCATGGCATTGCCCACCACTGGCCAGGCAAAGGGTCCGGGCAGTCTTCTCTTGAGCCTGAGGTTCCTGACCCACAGACAGGCTTCCAAACAGAAGAGGAATATGAACGTGGCCACTAGAGCAGGCTGGACCTCTCCACTCCATTCTCTGGTGAGACTGCTGCCCTTCAGGCTAAACTCACTGTCCACTTGCGCCATAGTCTTGAAATATTTTCACTGCATATATATAAAGAGTAGAAAAGTCTTACATGTTTTCCCTGATCCTTCTCAGCGTCTGGTCAAATGGACTGAGAATGGCCTGTCCGTGGATCCTGTGATGACCACTTAAGTGAAGTGCACATCTAGGTCTAACACGTCGCTTATATGTATCTCTATCATGGGAGGGGTCTACTGCTCAGATTTTACTATCTCTCCCCTCCCATTTTGACCACTGTGTGCAAACTTAGGCCACTTTCCAACTACGTCTCTAGACACTGGAAAAACGAAGCACCTTATTCTTAGAATATCGCGCCTCAGCCTGGTGCTGAAAATGGCGACAGAAGTCATAGTAAATCTGGAAATGTTTGGAAGTGATCGAACACAAACACTTTAATGCTTTTCTTCACAGCCAATCATATTTATTGTAAACTCGCTCTGCAAGACCAGGATCTTAGTAAACAATGCCCAAACTGTATTGTAATCTGCCATGAAATAATTTATTGCCACCGTAATGTTTTGATGTGTTCTTCCACATCAAATAGTATTCTATTATTAAAATCATATAGAAGTTCATCTGGGGCATGATTCTTGGGTGGTTTGTGTGATAAATGATTGTGTAATTGTGTCAGTTTCTGTTTTTGTGTAGTGATTAATGATATGTAAACAAATGGCATATGACTGTGACACAGTGTTGAAAGTATATTGTGGGACACATCATCTTATTCAAATCTTATTTCGTAAAGACAGAGACTTACATCATTATTCACCATTCTCTTTATTCATTTCATAGCTTATTTCTCAGTCAGCACATGTTAACAGAATGATAGTGTGGATGTAGATTAAACATTCCAGGATGATTAAGAAGGTATTGTCACCTTTACAAACATACAAACAACTGTCAGTGTATTCTCACTCCTGTTGAGAAATAGATATAGCTTTTATTTATTTGTAAACAATCCACAAATCAGGTTTGTGGAGTGGATGTTTTGCCATAGCCAAAAGTGTGGAGTATAAAATAGCACTGTCTCTCCCACTCATCTATAAACTAATAAATGACTTTATATACTAAGGTACAGTAGATACATGGATTTACATTGTAAATATACCTGAACATAACATTTTCATGTAATGTTTAACACGACGATCATCCTTTACTTATGTTTACTGTCCATAACAATCATAATCAAAAGTAAATATTCACTTACAACATCGACATCAAAATAAAGTAGACATTTTAGTGGTGGATTAGATGAAGATTGTGGCCATTATATAAATAATGTACAGAATAAAAATGCACAAAACACATTTATAATCAAGCATTGAGTTGTTTATGATACAGAAATAGATTTTATACTGACAATCTATGAGAACAATTTGTACAGTTTTTTGTAAACTACCTATAGGATCTCATCAATAGTTCAGACACATGTCCTATGTAATTAAATATCACATTTAAATATGATAATTAAACAACAATAAGCTTTAGTGCAGACATGTCCATATACTCACTAGTCCTAAATGTCACTGGTGGGAAAGTGAAGTCACAGTATTAGAACAGGCTGTTCACGCTGGGGAGACTAAGCCCAGCAGCTTTCCCCTCAGCTTGGCTCTGAGGCTGAAGTGGAGGGGCTTAAGTGAGAGTCCATAGGAACAGTCAAGTGAGACCAGAGCAGACGGGTCACTCTCAAAGCAGCACTGATGCAGCAGTATAGCTGTGAATAAAAAGACTTCTACTTTGGCGATCTGTTCACCGATGCAGCGTCTTTTACCTGTGGAGAAGATCATGACATTGTTGGTCAGGTCCTTGTCCAGAGCGCCGTTCTCATCCAGGAAGCGTGTGGGATTAAAAATGTGAGGGTCCTTCCACTTGAGAGGGTCATGGTTTACAGACCATTGGTTTATGAAGACCACTGTGTCTTTGGGGATATGCAAGCCTTCAATAGTGACGTCTGCTGTTGTGGAGTGAGGGATAGTGACTGGGACAAAGCTGGTGAAGCGCATCATTTCATAGATGAAGGCATCCACGAGAGGCATGTTGTGTCTGTCTTCAATTGTAGGTAACCTTTCTGGGCCCACCACTTTGTCTATGAGAGTTTGCAGTTTGGCCTGAATGTCCGGGTACTTTACCAACAGGAGGATGATCCACTGCATGGCTGTGGATACAGTGTCCTGACCTGCTCCAATCAAATCTGTCACTGTTGCCTCTGCAAACTCTTGGCTCAGTCCACTGTCCTTCCCATATTCAATCACATTTATAATCGCGTCACTCATGTCCCGAGTCACATCGGGGTCAAAAGTCTCTCTATGTTGCCAAACCTTATCTTTCACATATGTGAAGAACTCTTCATTAAGGTTTTTGAAGTTTTCATACAGACTGCGCACAGGGTTAGGGAAAGACTGTAGCCAAGGCATAACGTCCACCAAACTCCCAGCTCCAATGGTCTGTCCAAACTTGTCCAGCCTTTTCAGCAGGGTCCTGAACTCCAAATCATCATGGCCATATCTCCTGCCGAAACACAGTGCACAGATGATATTAGCAGCAGCAACAGTGAATTCATTTGAGGGGTCAAAGAACTGTCCATCTGCACTTTGCCGCAGAAATGCCTGCACCAGCTCCATGGCCTCAGCTGTGATGTGCTGCTCAAAGGCTTTTTTAGTCTGACTGTTTGCGGAGGAAAATGCTCGCAGGCTGGATTGAGCAAGTTTCCTATGTACTTTCCACTGTTTGCTGTAATTAGTAAAAGTTAAACTCCTGCCTCCAGAAATCATCTGGAACGACACAAAGTTGGGTCTGCCTGCGAACTCAGTGCTGTGCTGAATGAGAGCCTGACGGATGGCCTTGTCTCCGTTTAGGACCACAATGTCACTGCAGCCCAGGCGGATCTGGTATACGTCTCCATATTTCTTGG
>OMNZ01108800.1:0-11505 GCA_900303255.1 Lesueurigobius sanzi | reverse complement strand
CCAGGCAAAGGGTCCGGGCAGTCTTCTCTTGAGCCTGAGGTTCCTGACCCACAGACAGGCTTCCAAACAGAAGAGGAATAATAAAGTGGCCACTAGAGCAGGCTGGACCTCTCCACTCCATTCTCTGACAAGGCTGCTGCTCTTCAGTCCAAAATCACTGTCCATTGTGGAAAAATGTTCATACAAGAGGCTCACTACACTGCATTTGTTTAAAAAAAAAAAAAAAGTTCTTCTTCTTTTGAAATGAATGAAAAATGTTAATATTTGTTGGTTTGTTGTCAATTCTCAACTTTTAAGATTTAAGTGGCTGCTTTTTGCTTCTCTTCACGTCTTATATGTTTAGCTGCTGTGGGCAGGGCTCAAGATAACTTTGATACTCCTCCCATTGTGGTAGCGCAGCAGACCCCTCCACATTATCTCCGCTCGGTGTCGGAGGCGTGCGCCTCCAGTGAGCGCTGAGGGACCGCAGTGAGCATGCAGAGCTCAGACTGCTTTGCCGTGCGCGCACATACAGTCAGCCGGTCATCGCGTCAGCAACAACTGCACTTTCTATTGATTTTTGACGGCGATAAAGTCCGAGCGTGATGGTTCAATGATGCTTGTGTTGGCAAGAAACCACGCGTCTGCCGTCGCTATTAGCCTAATGACAAAGGTTATCGACAACACGCCTAAAAAACCAAAGTGCTGAAAGAAGAGGTCAGTTCAAACAACAATTTATATTAGCATTTTATTTTAATCGATTTCCCCAAATCTATTAAAACTATGAAGTTCATTGCAATCGTCGTTGATTTATTATTATTATTTTTTAAATTAGGCTATGGGTTTGCCAAAGCATAATATAGGCTTTAGCCAATGTACACTGCAAAAAGTGATATCTTGAAGTTATTTACTCAAATGCAGAATATATATCTTATTAAGTAAAATCTTAATAAGATATATATTCTAATTAAGTAAAAAAAAAAGTATGTTTGCACTAATAAAAAGAAAAAAGCATATAATTAGTAAATTTAATTCATTATCTAATTGTACATGCAATGTGATGTTTTTGTTTCTATTTAAATGCAAAAAATAGATACTAATACTAGATAATTTTACTTACTCAAATCAAGGGCAAAAGTACTTATTTCAAGAAATTTGTACCTATGTTTAGATTACTTTTTGCAGTGTATAATGAAAAAAAAAAAATTGCATAATCATTTGGGATTTATAGATCTAATCCAAAGTATACACAATGTAAGTCAGGGATGGACACAGAAAAAAATCATAGCATACTGTTGATTTGTCCCTTGTCTTTGGCTGTTACACAAACCACAACAATGTATGGTCTCGCAGCTCATACTTATGCCCAAAGTGTAAAAACAAACAGAGAGGAAACAGTAAAAGCCATAGTCTTTTATCATGTACTTCTTTATACCCCATGGAGCTGTTTGTCTGAGAAATGTGGTGTGGCACCAAGCCTCTAGAATGATTTCTTGGTTAACCAGAAACATAGCAAACTCCTCCAATACACAGTGACTGCTCAGGGGAAGACTGTTTCTGCTCTCTATCCATATAGCAGCACCCCCCTCCCATTGCACCCCCATCCGCCATTAACACCACCTTCTGTACCCGCTGCCCGTACACATGTGGCCAATCGCATCCACATCATGCTAATTAAGGCCAGGTTTGTGGTGGGACAGTGGGAGAGGGGCCGGGGTGCGTGTGGCTGCTGTGTTTACCCCCTGTGTAACCTGGCTGTGAAAGGTTGGCTGTGACCCCAAGTTGACTCTGGGGGTTGGAGAGGCGGGTCTGGGGTTCTATTCCTTACTGCTGTGTGTCATTTGAGTGCTATATAGCCAACAGCAGGGTGGCGGGCGGGTGCTCCCTCTCCCAATGGCAGGCTCAAGCCCGGGCTCTGGCTCTGGAGCTAATCATTGTTTACTAGTCTCATTTCCACTTCTCAGTGAGCTACTGTCACGCACAGGACCAACAGGAGGAAGCAAGAGGGGTGCGCTGGAGGGATGGGACAGGGGTCCCACAGGCAGTGGGGGAACTGGTGGGGAATGATGAGCAGTTAGGAGTTAACATCTTCTTAAATTGTATATTCTTTGTTTATTAAAGCTAAACTGTGAAAGTATACACACAATACATTAAGCAAGTAAGCAATGAGTATTTCTTTGTTATAGTATACCCCAAGGACCAAATACCAGCTGTACTGTTAACTTGTGCTGGCTTCAAGCTTGCATCAGGAAGGGCATCCCGGTAAAACCATGCTAAATATGCAAATTACTTTCTCTATCGTATATCAAATACATTATGCCATTTTATGAATCGCTAATAAAAAGTAATTAGTGCAATGAGGAACTGTAGGTACAGTAATTGTCAGAGAGTATACAAAGGATTTTCAGGCAGTGCAACTTTAAACCACAATTTGAAAACAACAGAGTCAGTCACAATGCAGACACACTCGTAAACATATCAACAAAAACATCCCAGCAGCCAGCTGTGGACCACAGGACAGTGGTTGTTAGGAATGGTGATGTTTGCTATGAGGAGTGCAGCACTGGCCAAACCGCATTCTGAGGAAATGTGAGGAAACTTGTCACTGTCTGTGCTGAGTGTAGTCTGTGGGCACTGGGCACGAAGCCTAAACTGATGATGTGCAGCCAAGGACAATGCTCATTCCTCTTTGTACAAGCCAGCATATGATCATTCAAAATAAAACAGCATACACCAGGACTTCTATTTCATTTGCATCACACGGAGGTTTCGTTCTGAAATAATATTCTAAAAATTCCCAAAATAATGACTGATACAAATAAGATAATTTGTCGCAATAGTGAACTAAGAATTTACTCATGCAGTACCTTGAAATAATATCTGTCTTCATATAGAAACCTGGAGGGTCTTCCAGTGGGCTTTAATGTTATAACTTTTCTCATTTTATTCTTGCTGGACTTTCTCCGCCCCAAGCTATTTCGCTCGAGGCAGAACTGACCACAGGAGAGGGGCGCTCTGGGATTCTTCGGAATGCTTTCCTAAAATAATTTCTTTGGTTGCATGATTCTTGGTTACACCGTGAAAACATGAATGCAGACATTTTTAAAAACCTAATTTAAGTACAGTATTTTTTTCCCTCAAAAAGCCAAGTCTCAGACCATACATTTTATGATGAAGAGATGAACATTGAATCCAGTTCGTGGAAGCGGACATGTAGAAGTGTAAATACATTAATGTGGTCATTTGTTTGTGTTGCAGATTTGGATATGAAGATGAGAAGTGCAGTTTGCGTGCTGGAGCGGTGGAGCATGCACACGCAGCCCAGTCGCCGAACCCCAGTCTCCCCAGAGAGATGATGGTGGGGGCCCACAACCGAGGGATTCAAATGAGACGGAGGGAGAGCACATCAGCTGAAATGTCTTCCAGATGACCCTGATTCTGAGCTCATCAAAGACACAGTCTGAGACAGTCACAGCTCATTACAGCCCCCATTCATACGCAAACGTACACATTTTTACATACTAATACTCACAGACACATTGGTATTAACACTGCCTGCAACTTTGACTGTAAGCATCTACCAAGTCATGTCCACAAAAGACATATGCTCAACTACACAAACTAGTCTTCCTCAGAATAGAGCTGTGTACAAATGTTTGTATTTGTAAGTCATGCCGATGCACAATGAACATAATACTATAACATATTCTCTAACTACCAATACTATACTATATTTGCTTGTCAAATCCTAATTAAAATTCTTAACACCTCCTAATTTTAATCACACACCATTGCACTGTAGATTGCACACACCATCTCAGGCTCAGTGAGTTTTTTAACAGATGAATATAAAAGTTGTTGGTTACAAAAGTGATGACATGCTTACTAATGCAAGAATACAACAAGTAATTCATGGTTTTGTTATGGTCATCTCACATGATCTATGGAGCATTTGGCTTCTTCACTTTAGAGGGAAAATATTTCAATTTATAACACAATATGTAACTTTCAGACATCATGACAGATTTGGACCCCAGTGGTGTGAGTCCGATCTGCGGCAGCGCCTGCAGAGTGAAGAAGGTGGACGGTGGAGCTGCAGATGAAGCTGAAGAACAAGGCCAGAGCCACACTCAACATTACGTGCAGCATGGACACCAGCAGAGGACTGCTCTTCTCATTGTGTAATTGGGCGGATAATGTTCCGTGATTCCCCCGCTTTTGCACCTCCATGTTCTGCTTGAGCTGCTCGCTGTGCTTTAGTCTCCTGAAAATGAAGCCGTGTCAAAGAGAGGTCAGGTTACCCCTCTTTCCTGCCACTCCGGAGAGATTGTCCCCAGGGTTTCCCAATTTATCTGCCTAATGAAATCAAACCAGTAGTGCATTCAGCACCAGAATAGAATACTCTTTTCATAAAAAAAATAACAAATAAATCAATAAACAAATAAAACCTTTACGGTTGCTGACTTCTTTCTTATTTTAAATACACTGCTCATGAGACTTTCTCGCCTCTTGTATTCAGTCTGAAAAGTTTATACATGTGTTCACAAATTGGAAAACGTTTCAAACCCTTGTTGGAACCTTTGGAGATGGCCCTCTCTGTGCTTCCTAAAGACAGAGAGGACAGGTGGTTCTTAACAAGGATTTAGCCTGTTTTTAGACAATGACTGGAGGACAGAACATTGTTTTAACAAGTAAAGCTGACCTCAGATGTTATTCTTTGGTATTTAGTCATAAATATATTTTAACCATGTTGACCCTATAGAGGTTAAGCTGTTTTGTTTGCCGTAGACTGTATTGTGTAACTAGGAATTTCAAGCTCACATTCAACAAGATTTTATCTTGACCTTTCATTTATTTATATGGGCTTGAATGTAAATGCTACAGTCCATGGATTTGTCTATATATGGCTTGTTCTTTGAGCACTACAGACATTTATGAGGGAATGTAAACACATGCTGTTAGCAGACTAATGGCCATTAGGTGTTCTTCTGTGAGAGAGACGAGAGCTCAAAATGAGAAATGTGATGAACGCATACAGCAGGGGTAGGCAAGCTTGCTTTGTCACAGACTCATTTATGTCCAAGTCAAAAGATGGTTTGCTTTGTACAATCAGTATTGTTGTTCCACACACAGACTCAACACAACAGGAGCATCAGAAAACAAATACATACAGTATATAGATAAAGGAATATTTTAACAATAAGATTGTTGTATGCAATCTTATGTCTCAAAATCATCTGGTGACCAGAAGTTTATGTTTCATGTTGCATGAGTTCACCGAAGAAAATTCCTAGTTTGTGAAACCTTCATTGACAATGCCAATAAATTCTATTCTGATTCTGATGCTGGGAGACTAGATTTGGCCCCTGGTGCTGACAATGCCTACCCCTGGTATATAGTGTATGGGGGAATTTGGGACCTGAAGTGACAGAGAAAGTCATTGATGATGACATTACAGTAGATAGATGTAGTAGATGTATGATATCCATCTACTTCTTATTGTGAGTCTTAGTATGATGCCTAAATAGTTGTAGTAATATTTTTGTAATGGATATATTTGGATCCTAAAATGTTTGTATGAGATCCTTTATTTGATAAAGTTGTGTTTGGTTTTTACATGTAACTTCAGACGAGCTGGAGCCAAACCTTTTGATGCAAATAGATGCACAGCCATTCTTCACACCTCTCTCTTTAGAATGCAATCACCTTTGGGTCTCTGGCTGAGATGTATTGTGTTTAGAAGAAACCTAACTTCTTGATCTAATTAGCACAAGAGTGCAGAACCCGCTGTAAACACACCTTTTGCTTTTGCCTGTCCCTGTCTTTTGTATTGTCACTGGTCTTGTAATGAATACTGCTATAACTGATGAGTTGGGAGGATCACTTGATGCAGTCATGCAGGCACTATGCTTGGCTGGGGGGCCACCACCATGATGTGGTCCTTCCATGAGTGCCCAGTATGTAACTTTCAACTTTTCTTATTCTCACAATAAACTCAATCTTTATTTCATCAAACTTCACCATGGCTTCCAAAAAAGTTGATTTTTATTCCACAACATTTATATTTCAGGTTTCAAAGGCCAGTGCATTGAGGTCCTGTCCTCTCCATTTCAGACACGATGATTCGCCTTTTCCTCTCCATTTGATACGCTTTGAAATACGCATCAAAATGTCTCTACCAAGCTCGGTGAGAAGCCGAAGCAGATGTGAGACACCAAGGCTTATTGGCTAAAAATGCAAATCCCTACACAGACTTTCACAATAGAACATTGAAATTTATGTCAACAAATATGATGCATAAAGGTCTTCTTTTCTGCAGACGTCCTGTGGACCATGGCCCAGCCCTGAGTGTGACCCTTGACCCTGCACCCGGCTTCCTCCGTTCACTGCACTTACATTTAAGGTGATCAATTTCTACGCTGTTTTTGTGTTGAGAAAAGTGGGGGCTGCTTCTCCTAAATAACCTAAGACAAAACACTGAAGAGTCCCTCATGCACAATATGTTCCATATGCTCCCAGAGGCCAAGAGGCACCCTGTGCCTCACATCTGGAGAGGACCACCTAAGGAAACGACATGGTCCTCTTGTGTCTGGCTGCTCACACACACGCATCCTCTTGTGCTTCCTAGTAGATTATGACTGAACCGGCTCTTTTGAATTGCTCTTTAAGGTGAACCGTTCAAACTGGATCAAAGATTATGAAAGTCAGGCTCTTTTTTCAGTCAATTTTACACACTTTTGCCCTGCACAAATTCAGCAACCAGCACAACAGCAGAGCAAGCAACAAGTCAAAGCTTTTTGCACAAAAAAGTCAGAGCCTCTTTTCATTAATTGTAGCACACAATTTAATTCACATTTTTGCTGAGTAAAATCAGTCCTAAATGTAAGTTTTAGATTATATTAGTATTCTGGTTAGCATCAAATAAATCTATAAAAATGAACCAGTCTTTTGAACGGCTCTTGGAAATGAACGGATACCAGACACAGTAAAGAGTCATAAATCCCATCAATACTTCCTACAATTAATTCTGTTTATATAATCTAAGATGACTGTTACGTGTCTGTCTTTAAGTTATTGTTACACGTAACAATGACACTTTATATCAACTTTGTTTAACTTTTGTTTAATGGCTATAATTATCATATTTTTTCAAATTTTTAGTATGATGTAAGCCATTTATTATAAAATTATTTAACAACTAAATCCAAAGGAGCCCTTAGGCTGCATGTGATTAACTTTAAATTGTTTAATAATTTTAGCTGAGGTAAGGGGACTGGTGTGAAAGAATGAAATGCCTCTTCACATGGGGTCTCACAGATCTTAGTATTTACTCTAAAGTGTCCTGAACTCAGATGAACTGTACTTTGTCTGAACTTCGAGATCTAAGAGTTGTAGAACCCAAGTCTTTGTGACCTGATTTTACCTTGAGAAAAGTACAGCGCTGGCTCCTCTCTGTGATCTCCTCTGTCTCTGTGGAGGTTACCTGAGGACATGGCGTGTGTGTGCGGACTTTAGTCTGTACTGAGCGCAAATCTGTCGCTGTGAGGTGCACTTAGGTCGCCTTAGATATTTACTTCCCCCTTCTTCTTATACCTCAAAATCTTCCCTGACACTGATTTCTGCTCTCCTCCTTTGGCCTCTTGCTGTATTAGCCCCGTCAGTCCTCATTTGTCCTGTTGGGGGTGGCTGCTGCTCCTGACAGGACATGTCTGGCCCTGCGTGAGAAGGCTGACTCTCTCTTGCTGGGCCTGTTTTCTTTGCGTGACCATGTCCCTCCCTCTGTCACTCCTGGCACCTCCCGTCAGCTCGCCCCCCTCCCCCCTCCTCCCCTCTTCCCTGTACACTCCATCCCTGTTGGCCGCCTCGTTAGCTGCCACGCCGCTGGTTTATTTGCTTTGGCCAGTCGCCCGTGTCAAAGCCACATTGCGAGCGCACAGGGCAGAATGGCAGAGGTGTGAGACTCCATGGGGTGGGGGGGGGGGGGGTTAGAGGATGAGCAGCTGGCCTTTGCATGTATAATGGGAATGTGCCAGTGTGTCCCAGCACCAGCCGCTGCTTTTAAGGAAGGACATGCACACTGGGGTCACTCAGAGTTTATCGCCCTAATTGCACCGAAAACACGAATGGCACAAATCTGCGGCGGACGGTTCACACGAGGCTCCTCAGCTGCTCCTTTTAGCGTCTAAGTATTCAAAGCATGTCATCCCTGCTCCTTGAAATCCTCATTTTCTTTCAAAACCATGTGCATTACTGTCAAGTCTGTGTTCCCTAGGCCTGCATTGGTAGATGCTATTTTGTTGACTAAAATATTTCATCATAATTTTAGTCAAAGTTATGTTTTTTCTTACTAAAAGTAAATTAAAAGTTGTAAGAGAAACTTTTAAACCAGGTAAGATTTTAATATATATTAGCCCAGTACAATAAAGGCTTTTTAGAAAATGTAAATAGAGAATTAGTGCCTTCGTCTCTCGTTTTTCTACTAAATTGAGAGTGAAACTATGACTGAAATCTCCTGAATGAAAAGAAGGGACAAAAAATATTTGAACTTCAGTAACATACCGTATTTTCCGGACTATAAGTTGCTCCGGAGTATAAGTCGCACCAGCCAAAAAGAAAAAAGCATATACTGTAAGTCGCACTGGACTATAAGTTGCATTTTTTGGACAAAATTTATTTCACAAAATCGAAGACTATGAACAGATTTCATCATTCAAAGGCAAGTTATAATAATAACAATAGAATAAAGAACAACAGGCTGAATAGGTGTACGGTATGCTAACGTAACACATTGATGAATATTCAGCTACACGAAGCATAAACAACAAACTGAATAGCTGTCTGGTATGTTAAAGTGACATACAACATCATAAAGAACAGAATCAGTGTGAAAATAAACACAATATTTTAATATATAAGTCGTACCTCAGTATAAGTATAAGCAGGACCAGCCAAACTATGAAAAAAGTGCTACTTATAGTCCAGAAAATATGTTAGTTTGAACGAGCCTCATATCATTTAAATTCACTGCCAAACAAACAGGTTTGTGCTTTGTTCATGTGGGAGAAGCTCCATGAAGCATCATTAAATATGTTCACAGAAATGGAAAGTTGGCTAAATTCGTTGTAGATGTAGTCGACTAAATGAACATGAAATCTTTGTTGACTAGAGTTAGATTCAAACTAAAAAGAATTGTTTGACTGCATCTTGACTAAAGCTAAACTACATTTTCATCAAAAGACAAAAACTGAACAAAATATGTTGCCAAAATGAACACTGATGCAATAGAAGCTTGGTCTTTTGCGTTCCATAAATATTTTACAATGTTTATCGAATCATTTTCAATAAAAGGCACACATTGGGAAAGACAATATGTTGCGTTCACGTTCTAGAATTTGATAATTTGCCAATGCCAATGCAACTCTAAGGGAGAGAAACAAATTTCCAAAAAGAAAATTGACAAATGTCTAACCCGATCATTATTTGGTAATGATTGGATTTACAAACCTATGAGTGGATTTATGAGAAAGTAATTAGGCATTAGTTTGTATACGCTGATAGAGAAGACATTGAACTTTGTGACAGTTTTTGTTTCATGTAGATTAGCCCAGGAATTACAGAGAAATTACCAATAAACTAAGACTGCCCTGCCGTTCGATGTTAAACTATAGGCTGTGAGAAAAACTGGAAACAAAGTGCTTGGGAAGTCAGTACCACAAAAAGTAGCATTTGGGGGGGGGGGGCAGGAATTCAAGAGAAAGACAAAGAACCAAGGCACTCCTCCCACATTAATTCGAAACTAAAACTATAGGCTCTTTAGAATGTTGTGATGCACGTGATGGCAACCTAATGATTATCCAGTGGTCTTTAATGTGTTTAAGAATTGAAATGCCTTTTAAAACAGCAAGGCTTGTTGTAATCTTAATAGTCCAGTACCTCCCATGCTATTGCACATAAAATTACGTTTCTCTAAATGTCACTTGGAAAGGATGAAACAACACAAACAACACAAACGGTTCGAGCTGTAATTGGATTCACATTTTTAATCTGGCTTCATGATATTTATCTCTACTCTTTCATTAGCGCTGAAAGGTCTTCAGGCCGCTCCACCTGGATCTGGTTAGAGCTCCCCTAACCCTCTGGGACATCCCGTGTACACTGCGGAGAAACGGGGCTCCTCCACCTGACGTCACTTACAACTAATCCCCCAGTCCGGCGAGGAGACACGGCCAACAGGAGCGTGCAGAGGCCCATAAATCAGGCAGGATGTCGGGACAGCGGGATAACACGCACCCAAACAGGCACAAGTATGTTCTGGATTAACCTCTGCCACTGACTCGGAGCTGTCTGGCCCGGGACGCTCTCTCGCTGTAAACACGGTTGGAGTGGAGGAGAAAAGAGCATGTCACTCCAGTTGTGAAATTCAACATCTCTCTCACGGAACGCCGGAATTATTAAGATTTATTCCCGTGAAATCATCTTAAACGCTGCGGTCGCTTCCCGTTCACGTCGTGACGCATATTAGGAAGTGTGTACGCAATGCCAAGCCACATCCTTCGCAGACCTCCTTAAGTGACAAACAAGAGACATTCGAAATGAGCCGTCAATTTAAAATAGATTAAAAAACAACTATGCTCTTCGGGATTTTTGGAACTTGTCTGGTGGTCCTTCCCATTGCGCTGCGTCTAAGTGAATACAAACAACAAGTGATTAGATTTGGCAAGAGACTAGATGCTGTTTTTCTCTGCTGCTAGTCCTTTACACTTTCAAAACAGCCTCGAAAAGGCATCATGTAGAGCAAGGGTAGGCAAGTCTGCTGGGCGAAGGGATGTTTTTATTATTTTACATTTTCAAAGAAAGAGACAATATTTAAGTATATTGGAGTATTTTAACAGATATTTGGTCTTTGTTGTGTGGAAGAGGTTGCATTCACGTTCTAAAATTATATTTCAGTTGGAGGGGAGGGGCCAATGCAACTCTGTGGGAGAGAAACAGAGACATGTTCGAAAAGAAAATTGACAAATGTTGTACTTGATCAGTATTTGATAGTGATTGGATTCACAAACCTGCCATATGATTCTAATGGCTGAATGTCCTTTAAGTGATCTCTTGATAAGTTAAATTAGCTTGAATTCAGGATATTTGACCCTATTTTGAGTAATTTCGACTTGCCAAGTAAAATTATCTGCCAATGGAACAAGTATTTTTGCACTTAAATTAGGAAAGAAACAACGTCTTGCATTAAAAATGAGAAAATACATCTACCGTATTTTACAGACTTTAAGTCGCACTTTTTTCATAGTTTGGCTGGTCCTGCAACTTATACTTACTGTAGGTGCGACAGTATATATGAATTAATATGTTGCATTAACATACCAGACACCTTTTCGGTTCATTATTTATGCTTTGTGTAGCTGAATAACCATCACTGTGTTGCACCGTACACCTATTCAGCCTGTTGTTCTCTATTCTATTGTTATTATTATAAATTGCCTTTGAATTGAAATTGAAATGTCTGATCTTGGTCTC
>OMNZ01108797.1:7326-17482 GCA_900303255.1 Lesueurigobius sanzi | reverse complement strand
ACAATGTCACAAAACCTGCTTACCATGTTGTTTTAACCTCAACAAACTCCTTTTGAGTCATATTAAATTAGTTTGTAATGGAGTCTTCTTCCTGACAGCTTAAAGGAATAGTTCACCGCTTTTACATACATACATATGTTATAACCTGGGCTTAGTTGAGGCTATGTGTGGCTGTGTGATCTGTGTGTGTGCCTTCATTGCCGATATATTATTATTTGAGGGCCCCCCTGCAGCACCTCTGAGGTGGAAGTAGAAGGCCCTGAACCCCACTTTGGGAGCCACTGACTTAGCGGACTTCAGTCATTGTAATTGTTGTAAGATCGCCTGGTAATGCATTGTTAATTATTACTTTTTGCTGGATCCTTAGAGAGATCTGCACCTCATTTTGTGACTATTGACTTTTGATTTTAGCTGCAAAAGTGTGAAAATCCCATTATTCCTGACTTGTCCAAGCAGCTCTAAGTGCACTGTGTTCCATCAAAACTGTGTCAAGGTAATAGCTACTAAGAGCAGAAGAACACCACATGTTAATAGTCCCAGGTGTTGAGTCTCTTTTCTCTCCTTGGTAAGTGCATGTTCTACTGTGAATAGGTGCCTTCGTATCTTATTAATTTAAAAACTGCACTGTGCAATTTCTATCTTGCTTTTGTGGCTGTGAATAGAATAAGGCGATGGGCATGATATAGCGGGAAATGAGAAAGGATTGTGAAAAACATATTTCCTTCGTCACCTGTAGCATTTCTCTGTGTGCTACCTAGAGATTAGCCGGGCCCATATCCGCTCGGTATGGTCGTTAATAAGCCAGGGCTCTGCTAATTTGTCCAGAGAGGAAGGAGCTCCTCGATGAAGTTATCTCGCTGTCTCTGAGTGGGTGGAGCTAGACAGACTTTAATGGTTTTAATACGCTCATTTTTAAGGTTTTAAGTCATTTTCTATAAAAAAAAAGTCAGGTTTATCATTTAGGGAATGACTGAAATGTGATGTGCTAATACAAAAATGCCATTGGAGAACATCTTTTCAGAGTCTACATTGGACAAACTAGTCTGAAATGTTCTTGATATAAGAATATTTGCCCTTGATTTGAGCAGGTAAGTAAAATCATCTGCCAGTGGAACAAGTATTTTTGCACCTAAACAAGTAAAAACATTGAGAATAAGAATGGGAAAATATATCTAAATTTACTCGAATTAAGGGGTAAAAATCATGTTCCATTGGAGAATTACTCAAATTAGGGCTAAATATCCTTATTAGTGATAAGATAAGATACAACTGTATTGACTTAAATTTACTTGTTTAAGTCGTCATAGGCTCTGCTTTATGTTTTTCTCCCATGGGTTCCCAGTCAGACTACCAAACCTTCTGAAAAATAAAACAGGTGAATCCCAGGCTTGATATAACAACCTTATGTTCATGAGTCAGTCTCCCCTCATTGAGCTAACTGGGCTGTAAACTGTTACTGCCACTGGACTTATATTATTGTAATAGGCGCTTGAGTATGAGCGTAGAAGCTGAGATTGTTATGAAGATTCAATTATTTCGTAATCAGGACAAATTCTCCTGGGTGCCTGAGTACAGCAGCACTCATGGGATCGGCACCTATGCAAGTCATTACTAGTCATTTTAACTCGTCATCAAGACATATATTGTTTGCAGTGTAATACAGTTTCAACTGTTCAACACATCTCAAAGAAGACACATCATTATAATCTTTTTTTCTTTTTTGAGAGGACGTGATGTTTTACCCAAATGAATGTGCAAACTGTGTTCATTCAAAATGTCATTATTTGTGCACCCTGCTCAATTCCTTTCACAAGACGATGGTGTCAGTACAGAGTTTCTCTGTAGCACCTATAGTTTGCAGTGATGTTGACTTGTCACATTGTGCGTCATAGCCCTGCAGGACTTTGGCAGGCGTTTACCCCGGATGCCCTTCCAGATGCAGTCAACCACATGCTCTGATTCAAACAGGCACTGGCTATAAATAAGTGTAAATCAGGCTTCTAACGTTAGGCATTTTCATTATCCTTGTGCTCAATTCTTAGCATTGTTAGTATTTTATTTCAAATATTGGGTGAAATGTTACACAGTGCACCTATAAATGGCCAGGTGTTTAATTTTAAGTTAAAATACTGAATTATCCACCTGAATGACTAAGAATCCACATCATTTTATAACTGCTAAAAAAGCTTTGCATCTCTTTTTGCACCTTATGCAGCTCAATGTACTTCCTTGATTATTACTTTCCGGTGTTGAGTTTAGTTTAGTCTCCTGATTCTGAATATGTGGCCTCCAGGTGGAGACTGTCCATCAATCCCATCATGGATATATTTACTCTAGTCCCCCCTTTCCACAATCCACCAATCCCATGTGACTTCAATTAGCTGAGAGGAGGGCCCCCTCTGTATGAGTGACAGCATGTGTGGAGAATGTGCAGGAGAGGAAGTGTGGAGTGTGGACGGACGAGAGGTAGATGGAGATGCCCTTGAGGGTGTTGTCATGAATAGACCTGTCGCAGTTTAATGATATCATCATGCATGTACAAATCAAATCACAAAGGCCGCAATGATCTGAGCGGCACGGTATCCTTTGCTAACAACACCATACCCTCTCTCCGTGGGCTTGAACCAGGGGGGTTTATGATTTTTGTTGGTTGTTTGAAAAAGGTCATACTGTCCTCTTAGTTTAACCTGTTTTTAACGTTCTTTTTGAAAGACAGGAGGTTTGTTTACCTGCTTGACTAGTTTCGGCTACTTCCTGTAGTCTTCGTCAGAAGCGTCAGGTGATGGTGAAGTGTCCGAGGCGGCTTATATAGATTTTCCAAAAGTCCCACCGCTGGATCAGAGAAACCATCGAGATCAGGAAACGTGCACCAACATCAGTGAACCGGGACCGTGGAGCGTTCTCTCTATCTCACACCTGGGACGTGGTCCTGGAGAAGGCGTCAGACTGTACCACGTACCATTTCCGGACTATACTGTAAGTGGCTCCGAAGTATAAGTCGCACCAGCCAAAAAATGCATATTGAAGAAAAAAACAACAACATATAGTATATAAGTCGCACTGGACTTTAAGTCGCACACTTTTGGGGAAAGTTATTTTACAAAATCCGAGACCAAGAACAGACATTTCCTCTTGAAAGGCAAGTTATAATAATAACAATAGAATAGAGAACAACAAGATGTATAGGTGTACGGTATGCTAACATAACACATTGATGGTTCAGCTACATGAAGCATAAATAACAAACCGAATAGGTGTCGGGTTTGTTAATGCAGATGTACATATGAATTAATATATAAGTTGCACCTGAGTATAATTGTCGCAGGACCAGCCAAACTATGAGAAAAAGTGCGACTTATAGTCCGGAAAACTTCACCATCACCTGATGCTTCTGACGAAGAGAAACTAGTCAAGCAGGTAAACAAACCTCCTGTCTTACTAAAAGAACATTAAAAATGATTTTCGTTGGTATTCGGTAATAATGACAAAAGACATCTTACTCTTAATTGCTTAGAAAATGCTAGATTTATCTAAAGTGGCTAAACAATGAATACCTCCTGCCTTACTTCCTAATTCAGCAAAGCACCCTCAATAAGCCCCCCTCCCCTCCCTGCTCTTCTGCATTGCTGCTTGTGATGAAAGGACACACTTTTCCAGAGATCGCAAAATAAGAGAAGCATTTCCTGGAGAGGCTCAGGAAGAGCTTTTGGGAACAGGAGGTGCTTTTCATGAGCTGCTGCTGCGGTGCTCAAAATAACCACGAGGGTAGATTCAATGATAACTCATAAATGTGCGAGTGGCTCAAAACACAGCTCTAGCCATGTTTTTATGAGGCAGCAGTGTTGTAATATTCTAAAAAGCTCTAAAGTAAAAGTTGTTTTGGCGTAATACCCCACTTTAATATCTAAAATCTGCAAACTCTGTGTTTAAGAACTTTGCAAACAAGCTCTTAAAGGCATGTGATGTTTTAGTAGTTGCTATTTTGGTCGTCTCTCAAAGGTTAATGGATATATTTGAAATGTCTGTACTGTGCTGTCTTTGCCATTTGATATTGTATATGCATGACATAAATTGTGAATCTAATCACAGTACTAACATAATTGCAGATATATTTTTTCCAAACTCGTGCACTTTTAAACTGTGTTAATGTGACCTGTGAAAGGACAATGTTAAAAGTTCTTTTGCTAGACTCTCAAATCACTTTTTATTTTGCAGATCTGTAAAAAATCTGGTCAAAAAGTCAAACTCTTGTAGAAAACTGAATCGTTAACCCGAGAGGTCACTTTTTTCCACAGGATTAAGTTGTAAACTGTTGAAACTAGGATCAAAGTTTGTTCCCCATAAAACCTAAAGCATCCTGAGGAAAAGAAATGTGCCTGTTATCGTTTTATTAAGAAGTTGCAAAATCTGGACCATACAGGTATTTTGGCCAGTGATTTTCAATAAAAAGTAGTTATTATTTTGTACCAAATGTTTACAATTCTGACTTGAGTTTAGAGATTGAAACAAGTGTGTGTTGATATTAGCAGTACAGAATACAGAGGAAATATCCTCTCCACAGTAAATTTCAATGGATGGAATTGTGTAAATGGTGCTCTTCATTTTAGATTTGCATTAAGTAAAATATGGAGGAGTTTTATTGTTGAATTGTCCACAGATAAAGCCTGGTGTCACCAGCCTGGCTTCCTCCATGTATTACATACTGTACATGGGAAGACAGTCTGAGAGTTCGCGGTTGGGGCAGCAGTTCAAATTGAGACTCGAGGCATGTGAAACTTTACCTGTGTATTATGGACCTAAATATGATTTTAACAAAATGTATTGCAAGTATTCAGCTATTTCATGTTCATATAAACATTTCATGATTGTGGATATCTTTAGTTTTTAATAAGCTATTTATTAGTACAAAAAATATACAAAAATTCAAATAGCACCCTGTTTTTTGGGGGTTCAAAACTCAAAAGATCAGGCTAGAAATTGAACAAACCTTCACACAATTGTTAAGCACAAGACTGGAAAGTTTGGAGTCTGTAGGAGCTACTAAAGTGCCAAATGCAATGTGAGAAAATGGTCATTCCAGTTACAATTTCCCATAGCTGTGTGCTCTATGTTCATAGTTCATTTATTTGTTTCCAGGACAAAGTTGAATGTTAAGCGAGCAAACTGGTCCCAAAACCTGAACATTTCAAATATTGACTTTAGCCTGCAGCGTCTCCTCTTTATCATCTCAATATGCAGATCCACGCTGCTTCAGCTCTCCTTCTCGTCCGTCCTGTCGATGCGCGCGGTGCTTTTTTGGTGCAGTGGGTTCAGAGGTCACGGTCGGTGGCGCGGCTGCTCAAAGCCCTGTGTCTGGCCCGCGCACATGTCCACGTAGGCCAGACTGGGATTATAGGAGCCTGTCGCGGGACGTCCCGTGTGAGAACTGCCCCACATGCAGCTGTTGGCACCTCTTCCTTATTTTGCGCCGCTAATGGGGGACCTCTTTTCTTTGGCTTCGGACCAGCTCAAGCTAAAATAGACGGTGTTGTTCTCATCTTCACTCAAAGAACATTTATATCACCAGTACTGGTCGAGATGGACCACTCTCTGTCTGTTCTTATAATTGAGAGTTTAAAAAAAAGAAAAGGGTCTAAACAATACAAACAAAAATAAAGGCAATAATGGAAGTAAATACTGTATGTATGAATGTGTATTTCAAGGTTTGTGTCATTTTATGTTCTAGGAATTAAATATTGAGAAATCCCTCCAAACAAACCTCCAGAATATTGTTTAGTCCAAGATTGGAAAGTTTGGAGTCTGTTGGAGCTTCTAAAGTGGAGATGTTGTCGCCACAATCTGAGAAAAATGCATTTTCTCTTCTCTTCATTGTAAAGATTGCGTCATTTAATTGTTTCCAGGTAAAATTATTACATGTTAAAAGAGAAAAACGACCCAAAACCTGAAAATTGTCTATAAATCAGATTCGCGATGTACAATTTTCCATAATGCTCTTCTGTGAAACTGAATGTGCAGCACATGCAGACAGGAGCAGCCACAGTCCTCTGTATGAAAGCCTTGAAAACAGATCCTAAAACATGTGTCGGAGTGTGAGGCGCGAGGAAGCAACTATTGATTTGACTTGGCGCCCGGTTTGTCGTCTCCGGGATTTTTATGTGCCAACTTTGTGGTCTCCATGACGACGGGAATATTCTAATAGTCTTTGGGACTAGAATCGGAAAACAGACAAGGACAAAATGTTTTACAGTTTGCTAAAGCAGTGGAATTAATCAAGTGAAAATTGGAACACATTGTAATTACACAGTGTTACAGACTTAAGGTGGCCACACGCTAGAGGATTTTTAATCTTTTGAGACACACTGAAGGACAGACATGAGGACACACACACATGAGGAGTCCCACCACAGATCATGCCATGAGAGAAAGTTTTTATTGAGCCACGCCTCCTAAGACTAAAAATCTGGCTAAAAATCCTCTAGTGTGTGTCCAGCTCTACTCTCAAAGTTGTTGCGTGTGTCGTTTGGCCTGACCACCCATCCTCAGATATCTAGGTTTGGTCTGAACTAACTTAGCCGGAGGTTTTAGTCTATTGTGAATGTTTTGGGTTCATGCGGGAAACAGGAACAACCAGAAGAAACCAATATAGACAAAGGAAGTATCAAACTCCAAACTGTAGGGCCAACCCTGAACTGTGAGGCAAGTTCTGAGAATATTTCTGATACTAAGGGGAACACCCAATGCTTTACTAATTTTGATGTCACAATGAAACCTTTTGTACATCAATGTAGTAGTTCTATATAGTGAGCCTGTCTTTCTACCATCTCTACCATCTCTATATCGTTTTCCTAATGGTATAGAACATAATGCAATTTTCAACACTACTGTACTTAAAGGAGCTCTCCTTGAACTGCCACCATATCGTGGTGGAGGGGTTTGACCACCCAAATGATCCTAGGAGCTCTGTTGTCTGGGACTTTAAATGTCTCCAACCTTTTTTACCTTGCAAGCTACTTTTGTGTAACAAATATGGCAGTGAGCTACTTGTACTTCAAAGAAACATGTGTAACTAGGCCTCTAGGACTGACAAGATGATCATTCAACTCAATAAAAGAAAATTACAGTAGTTTCTGCTTTATACTTTGCTGTGTTTGGAGATATTGGTTGGAGATCCCTGCTTTAGTGTATAGGAGGATCTTTTGTGAGTGGTGGACAGGCTGCTTAAATATGGGGGAGACCGGAAGGGACGTAGAGGTGTGGTCCTGATCCCGATCTTAAGATAACTTCCTTATCGTCATGCAATATTGTGACCCGTTTTGGACACATTTATATGAAAAATGATTGGACCTTAGTTTATGTTTGCTGACAGAGGAGATGTTGAACCTTGTCTCAGTTTCGGTTTTGTGAGTCACCATAGCTACCACCATTGAATTCCTGCCTGTCCACCACCTCGATGTGAAACTATAGGCTCTTCAGAATACTGTGATGTCACATTCTTGGAACAGTAACAGGACTGCTAATTGTTCTTGTAATAATTTTTCAGCTTTTGTAGTCATAATACATACATACTGTACATATGGGATAGCTGTGGTTGTTTTACATACTGTACATACCTGTCATATGCGCTTGAAAGAGATCCAAAGTCCTTCCTCAGAGAACACCATGAGACCTGCCTAAGCCCATGTAATGTAATGCAGTGGAGCGGGAGCTGGAGCTGGAGAGGAGGTGGTGGGACTTCAAATCAAAGTCCCACCACCTCCATATTGTACTTTTCAGAGCGCTATTTTAAACCCAGTTCTGCCTGTTGTTTCAAGTTGTGCTGCCTCTATGATGTGGTACGGCTGGTAAACACATGCTCTGGGATATTATTCTGTATAACTCTTTCCAAATCATAGACTGCCGGTATAAATGTCTGGTTTTAGATATATCCTCAAAAACTGTAATGTGAATATACAGAGCTCCATACCAAATAATGTACAAAAAACATTTTCTCTACACATCATAGTGTCTAGCCTCAGGAGTGATTATATCAAATTCACAAAACCTACCATGAAACTATGTCAAGCTATGGGGTAATTTAAGTTTAGATTTAAAACAATCTCCCGAGCTACTGGTTGGAGGTCCCTGCTTTAGTGTATAGGAAGATCTTTTGTGGCGCCATTGTTTATGTTTCGTAGCATTGCATCATGTGACAGTGTGGCCTGATAAAAAGTTTTAGCGAATTCTCTCTGAAAAGAAATAAATGGTTACGGGCGATCAGGAGAGTAAAGCTGGATGCTCCGAAGAAAGCCTGCAGCATCTGACAGTTTGAGAGGCTCATTTTGTTCATGGTTCAAGTCCTAGTGACTATGTATTTGTTATTTAGAGAAGATTAAAATAAAAATAAACATTCAAGTTTGCGTAGCTAGTATGAAATCCACCGAGTCATATTGTTGCTGTTCTCTTTGGTGATCACCCACGGGAGATGTGTGACTCTGCTCGGCCAGGTCTGACCTATGTTTTTAGCACAATCACGGCTTTCTGTTCCGCAGAAGAGATTGGCCCAAATTTTAGTAATCAAAACTATACTTTGGAAAAGGGGCGGGACTCCCCTTTTGGACATGTCAACTTGTAAACTGGCTTAGAAAAATATGATTTTGATTTTACTTATACTCGTATCAATTTGTAATTTTGTTTTAGATCCTGATGTTCCTGTTTTAGTCCTGGTTTTGATTTGGTTTAATCCAGGTAAATCTTGATTTTGAAGTTCCAAATCCATTCACACACACTTATAGGTGACTACTGTTCACTCCAACCTTCAATCACACATCACATTTACACAGACAAGGTTGGTGAAGTGTCTTTCCCTAAGATTACGATAGCATTTTTTATTGTACATAGGCAGGTTCATGGGCACCTAGCTGGAGATGGGTTAACCTTTTGTTTATGTTTTGGGTGGATGTGGGAGGCGAGAGCACCCAGATGATACCCACACCCGCCCAGAAAGGCCAGTAGTGTACGGGAATCGAATTTTTGTGCTAACCCCTCTGCCACCGTGCCACCATTACGCGCCGGAGAGAGGGATCTGAACAACGCTGAGGGAGGAATTTTGAGCTATTGCAACAGAGGCGACAGCAGGCATTCATCCTCCCAGTGTTCAGGGCCTTAATTAGAAGCTTAATTACACAGAAAGAAGAGGTGCCAGAGAGAGAGGGAGGGAGAGAGAGGGCAGAGAAGGAGAGACAGAAAGTGAGAGGGTGAGAGAGAGAGGGAGAAGGAGGGAGGGAGAGGGAGCGAGGGAGAGGAGAGACAGAAAGTGAGAGGGAGATTAGGAAGGGAGAGGGAGCGAGGGAGAGGAGAGACAGAAAGTGAGAGGGAGATTAGGAAGGGAGAGGGAGCGAGGGAGAGGAGAGAGAAGGAGAGACAGAAAGTGAGAGGGAGAGAGAGAAGATAAGGAGAGGGAATGAGAGAAAGAAAGAAAAGGAGAGGGATAAAGAGAGAGAGCAATGTAGAGGTAGAGGGATGTAGAGGGAGAGAGAGGGAGGAGAGAGGAAGGGAAGAAGAGGGATAGACAGAGAGGAGGTAGGGAGAGAGATGGAGATAGAGAGAGAAGTAGAGAGCGGGAGAAGGAGAGAGAGAAAAGGAGAGATGGAGAGAGAGACTAAGAGGTAGGGAGAAAGAGGGGGAGAGGAAAGGAGAATGAGATACAGTGAAAGGAGAGAGAGGGAGAGATAGGGTGGGAGAGAAGGAGAGAGACAGACAGAGAGTGGGAGAGAGGGAGGGAGAGAGAGAGAGAGAGCGGAGGAGGGAGAGAGGAGGGAGAGATAGGGTGAGAGAGAAGGAGAGAGACAGAGAAGGAGAGATGTGGAGGGAGAGAGGAAGGGAAGAAGAGGGAGAGACAGAGAGGAGGTAGGGAGAGAGATGGAGATAGAGAGAGAGGGAGGGAGAAGGAGAGAGACAGAGAAAAGGAGAGACGGAGAGAGAGACTGAGAGGGAGGTAGAAAGAGGGAGAGAGGGAAGGGGAGACGGTGAAAAGAGAGAGTGTGAGAGAGAGGAGAGAGAGAGAAGGAGAGAGGGAGGGGCTGAGTTGTGATGAGCCAGTGCTTCTGGTGCAATAGTGCTACTATTTTAGTGTTAGATAATGTTGCACAGAAGATATTATATATTTACTCACTATCGT
>OMNZ01108796.1:0-18138 GCA_900303255.1 Lesueurigobius sanzi | reverse complement strand
TAGTTTCTGTTTTTATGAGAAAAGTTCCTGTTTTAACGTGAATAGTTTGTTTTTATGAGAATAGTTTCTGTTTTTATGAGAAAAGTTCCTGTTTTTATGAGAAAAGTTCCTGTTATTACGTGAAAAGTTTCTGTTTTTATGAGAAAAGTTCCTGTTTTTACGAGAATAGTTTCTGTTTTTATGAGAAAAGTTCCTGTTTTTACAAGAATAGTTTCTGTTTTTACGAGAATAGTTTCTGTTTTTATGAGAATAGTTTATGTTTTTACGAGAATAGTTTGTTTTTATGAGAATAGTTTGTTTTTATGAGAATAGTTTCTGTTTTAAGGAGAATAGTTTCTGTTTTTACAAGAATAGTTTCTGTTTTTATGAGAAAAGTTCCTGTTTTTACAAGAATTGTTTCTGTTTTTATGAGAATAGTTTCTGTTTTAACGAGAATAGCTTCTGTTTTCATGGAAAAAGTTCCTGTTTCTATGAGAATAGTTTCTGTTTTTATGAGAATAGTTTCTGTTTTAATGAGAATAGTTTCTGTTTTTATGTGAATAGTTTCTGTTTTTATGAGAATAGTTTATATTTTTTATGAGAAAAGTTTCTGTTTTTATGAGAATAGTTTCTGTTTTAATGTGAATAGTTTCTGTTTTTATGAGAAAAGTTCCTGTTTTTATGAGAATAGTTTCTGTTTTTATGAGAATAGTTTCTGTTTTAATGTGAATAGTTTCTGTTTTTATGAGAATAGTTTCTGTTTTTATGAGAATAGTTTCTGTTTTAACGAGATAAGTTCCTGTTTTAACAAGAATAGTTTATATTTTTATGTGTAAAATAATCCTGTTTTTACGAGAAAAGTTTCTGTTTTTACGAGTAAAATAAATCCCGTGTTTACGTCTACCATGTGATGCAATGGACTTGCTCACTGATGCAGCTGGCTACAGACGACAAAATGTGCGAATTGTCCCATTTAATATGATTTTATTTCAGTTTAGACTTGCGGCATTGGGACATTTTAATATCACTGAGTAGTATTGATGGTATTATTATCAGTATGTCGACTTTACGAAGACATCTGAAGTCTCTGCACCTGTTTAGACGCAGGGACAAGGCAGACCTGCTGGACGTCGCTGTGTATTTGTGTTGTCGCAAAAACAGGATTTATTTTACTCACTAAAACAGAAACTTTTCTCGTAAAAACAGGAACTTTTCTTATAAAAACAGAACCTTTTCTGGTAAAAACAGAAATGTATTTATTAAAATGAATGCAATACGTTGCCGTAGTGTTGCACCCAATTTAACATTTGAAATGATGTTATGGTTTTACGGCCACACATCTGACATGAATGCTATGTGTGTAACAGATGCACAAATTGCTGGGCTGCTTGTCCACTTTTGCACATGAGCAAATGCTTGGTAAACCCCTGCACCGCGTCAAGCTGAGTTATTCCAACATAAGCTTATATCCAGCGGTGTGGCGACTCGAAATTCTCCATCATATATTCGTTGTAACCTCACACAACTCTTTCACTTTAATTTACCTTTCCCCTTTTCAGGCCGCCGCAGTTTAGAGGACAAGGCCAAAGGAGTCGATTGCATGCGGCGTAAGGGGAGCACTTGTCTTGTGTGAGACTAGTAGCAATTGCCTCTTGAGTGAGAATGACAGGTAGCCCGGAGCTGCTCTTGAGGATACTGACTCTTCTTTGACTCCTTCACGGCTTTACTCACCACGAGAGCTGCATCTGCCCTTGGTTTCTCTGAACGGACTGCTCTATTTTGGGCACTTTTGCAGTTGCTATACAAATAATCACATTTTTACTTATAAATTTATACTTATTTTACTTTTGATCACAGCTGTTGGACTCGATTCTCGAGTTCTGACTGTAATAAAGGATAAATGGAAGCACTAAATGGAAGGTAATAAGAATGATTTTTCTGTAATTATTAGGTTTTTAGCAGGTGCAGAGTCTCCTCAGTGAATGAATAA
Source organism: Lesueurigobius sanzi (assembly GCA_900303255.1). Taxonomy (NCBI): domain Eukaryota; kingdom Metazoa; phylum Chordata; class Actinopteri; order Gobiiformes; family Gobiidae; genus Lesueurigobius; species Lesueurigobius sanzi. The sequence goes on along the minus strand of OMNZ01108796.1, from coordinate 16,169 downwards.
GCTGCTGTGGATCTTGAGTACGTGTCGTAAATAGCCCATTATTATTTTTTTTATTATGGGAAATGGCCAGAATGTCAGGGTATGTAAACTTATGCCTTTCATATTAGCCCGGGTGAGGTCAGGGCTATGGAGCTACATACAGTAGGTCCATACAAAGATTTCTAAAGGGGAGAGGCAAACTGGGATGTTTTTTTTTTATTTTATTTATTTATTAAGTCAAGAAACAGTTGCATTTTGTGTTTAAAAATACACCAACAGGACTCTCCCTAAACATATAAATTCAATAGAATAGCTAGGGATGCAATTGCGATTCTCTGCGTTTTGCAAATCGTAGAGGTATGTGATTTTTAAGGAAAAGAACAAAAAAAGTAAGTCTCTAGCCCATTCCTGTCAGGAGTTACGCAATTTTAAAGAAATTGCTAAAATGCTCTGTCCAGCCACTAGAGGGCAGCCAAGATTGTTTTAAAAGGAATAAATTCCGCACTGTCCAGCAGAGGGCACTGACACTGTCTTATGGCCATACTGCCTTTGCTCTCTCCTAAAAAATAAACTATAAAAGCACAGATGGAGCTAAAGGACCAGCTGAAAATATAATTTATTTTCTAAAATGCACATGAATGCAAAAAAAATCACCTGAATATAAAGAAATAAAACTGCAGGACTCAGACTCCTCCAGGTCAAAAACGCAATATTTCTGCAGTCACTTTAAGTGCTTTAAAAAAAAAATTCCCAGCCATAAATTATATTTACATGTATTTTTTGTTCAAATCGTTCAGCCCTAAAGAGGACCTTGAAAAAGTAATCGCACATTAAATCGCAATATTGAGGGGGAAAAAAATCGCAATTAGATTATTTTCCAAAATCGTTCAGCCCTAAGGATAGCAAGTCGCGAACAGATTTCTATGACTCCCCAGTGTTAGTTACCACCCCCTTGAACACACCACTACAGCTCCACAGCCTGTACAGCCCCTCTTACTGCCCAATACTTTGGAGTGGTGACAGTGTTTCTTGGAGGAGAGTCAAAGCAACTGTTTATCAAGGTACTCCATGTATGCCTGTGATTACGGCAGGCAGATGCACTCAAGTGTTCAGTCTGCCGGATCTCCGCAGAGACCAGAGCCACGCTGCGTGTCAACTGTCAAGCAGATGTCTGAGATCCATAAGAGGCCCCGGCACATGCTCCTCAAAGATAAGCCGGCTGCCTGTGTGTGTGACCCCGCGCTCGTGACATCCCGGGGTGCGTGAAGCCAAGGCCACTTCATGAGGTTTTATGGAAACTTAACATCATATGGCAACATGAGTGACGTCCTGATTGGATTTTGCCAAACACGTGGGATGAGAAGTTGGAAAAGACGAAAAAAAGGTGTCATGAGCTCGAGCGTCAGAAAGAATGTGAAATTTTTATCCGACACAATTGCCAAGCCGAGTTCTGAAAGTGTCAGCCAATGTGTGTGACAGCTTGTCCATTGTGGCATAAGCTGATATTTTTAGAGATGGGTGATGTGTGCGGGTCTAAAAACAGATATATTCTACTCCAAATCCAATATAAAAAGAAAATGATTGAACCGTCTCCCTTTGTGACAGCTCCTGCTCAGAACATGGTAATGAATGCAGTTATGTAGATCACAGCCATTTTCTTTGGTGCGATGTCGGTCAGGGGTGTTTTTAGGTTTTAAAAAGATTGGGGACTCATGAACACTCAATAACTCTGTGTCTGTGAGTGTGGACATAACCACATCTATTCTATACATGATTTTTGTCGTAAGCTTTTCCAAAGTGTAGACTGTTAATAAATTGTTGCTTAGACGCTTTCACTGCTTACATCATTAGTGAAGTCAACTGGAGGCAGGAAGTGAGCAAGAGAAATAAGATTAAACTAAAACTAGTGATTATACGTAAGTGTAAAACTACAACTAAAATATATCATCCTGTTGTGGCTTAAGGAGCAAGAACAAGAGGAATGACATTTCAGATGATAAAATAAGCTTTTTTCTGATATTTCCAACAACAGTTAGACATTTGTTTATCGTTACTATGACAACAGCTATGAGATCGAGCTTCCCACCTCCAGCTGAGCCCCAAATGTTTACATTACAATTTATTAATAATTACTTCATGTACAAATGATTAGAAACTAATATTTCCATCCATGGTTTTTGTTGTAAGGTGTAGACTGTAGAAATAATGAATAACCACCATGTCTGAAGAACTACTGATTAGAAATTGAGCAATCATTTACTAGTAAAGTAGTAACTATGAGTCACACTTAATTAATGAATTGTTCATGATGAATTAAGTGCTAATACATCATTTGTTACAGGTAAATAAAGTATAGTTATTATAAAGTGTTACAGAAATTCCCTAATGCGTGAATCCTCTGACTGACATCTATTCTGATTCTAAATAAAGTATGATACTTGTGATGCTGTCTGGACTGCTTTTTCCAGAATGAATAGACCCTTTCATTGTTTGTAAACATTTGGGGCTTAGCTGGAGGCGGAAAGCTAGATCCCTATCTAGTTCCATTGTAGCTGTTGTCATAGTAACGATAAACAAATGTCTAACTGTTGTTGTAAATATCAAATAAAACCTTATTTTATCGTCTCAAATGTCGTTCCTCTTGTTCTTGCTCCTTAAGCCACAACAGGACCACATTCTTTAGTTGTACTTTTACACTCATAGTCTCTAGTTTTAGTTCTTATTTCTCTTGCTCACTTCCTGCCTCCAGCTGATGTCACTGATGATGTAAGCAGCGAAAGGGTCTACACCAAACAGAAAGAATATTTAGAAGCAATTAAAAAAAATGCTATAATTATTTTTAATTAAAAACCAAAAACAATGTAACAATCATAGGTCTAATATCTTTCATATTGTGCTTCTCCATTGACATAAAATTGCCAGAACATCAATGCACATGATGGGCTTATGAATTTAGTAAAAATGATTATTGTCAGACTGGAATTGGTACAGTCTTTACCAGAATAGAATCAAATTGAATCAACAGTGAAAAGCTTGAATCGCACACCCCTATTAAGTAAGAAAAACAACAACAACAACAGTGGCTCAATCTGCGCCTAGCTGAGAGAATGTCAAACTAATAATACTGTATATAACAAGCACAGTGTTTGAAGTTAGTTGATTACATCCATTTGGGTCACCATCTGCATAATTTGCCATATGAAGTTAATACTACTGTATACTATACATGCTATATGGGAAAAATACACACAATAATGATTCACCTAATGTATAAACCACATCATGCAAATGGCTTCCCGATATAACTGTTTCATCTTTACTCTATATGGCTCTGGAAACTTTCATCTTTTAACAAAATGCCTGGTCCATCTGAAGTGTGCATCTCAGATTTTGGGGGGGGGTATAAAACCCACACAAAGTTAATGGGATTGCTCCTGCTGTGCCTCTGACTGGGGGCTCCGCAGCAGCTGGAAAGGCCGTTTAGTGGCAATGCGAAGAAACCAAGCCGATTTTAACTTTGTTGCCACTCCAATACGGCCAGAACATCCAATTCCATCAGGACTTTGCTGCAGGACTACTTGATAGAAATACCCGCTAAGTCGAGTTTGTGGCGAGGATGGCTTATTCCCTTATCGGGTAACGGCTCAGATAAGAGGCTGTGAGGAATGGTGTCAAAATAGCTGTAATATGACCCCCTGCCAAATGCCCTGATTAATCACAAAGACGCAACATGGGCAGGCTGAAGCTATTACACACGCCTTGATGTTTAATTTACACATTAGCCGTGAAAGGATTGCAGATTTTTGAATTATTGTATGTTAAAAAAAACAAACTAACTAAATAAGAAAATCCAATAGGTAACAGTCTTTTCTTGCTACTATCATATCTGACTCACCGGGAGCTTTGTAGAAGCCGATATCTTCTTCGGAAATAGGCAGCAGATAAACTTCACCTTCTTTCCACAGCAGGGGGTATTCCTCTCCCCCCGAAAACACCCCCTCCCAGCCGTCCTGATCTGCAAAAACATACAGTATGTGCTATTTTTATTGCTACCAATAAACAAAGAAAATACTTCATTGTCCACATTTCAAGATATAGTGACAGTACTGTCGGATTACCACAGGTTTCAACTGTGCGACTTAATTTGAATTCAACTACAATTATGATTATTGCACTAATTTGCACTTCTTTAACGAAGAAATGGCTGCTAAAAAAAATCAAGTTTGCACACACGTCTAATAACTTTGAGTTTGAGTTTTTAGTAGTGTATTGTGTTTAAAGTTATATAAAATTAAATGTATGTAAATAATGCTGTTTAAATTGTAACTTAAGACACGGTCATGTATCCATCTACACTTAGAATCAGTCTAGTAAACTGTAACATCAGCCTGCCCAGGGGCTACAGGTGGAAATTTGCATTTTTGCTATAACCTGGTACAATGCATCTTTCCTTTGTGTTAATGTTACATTGTACACTGTCCCTGTACAAATAAAATGCATACCATACCATACAATTTATCTTAGAAAAAACATAATTGAGGGGGAAAAAATGAAAGATAAATAACTAACAATCAGAGACTTTACCCTCTATGAAGTCAGAAGAGATGTTGACAGCCCTGTAGTGGCTCGATGAGGAACAAGCTAATGAATGCCCGAAGCAGAAACATGCTTGACATCCTGCTGGATTGCTTTGTTGGAGGTCAAAAAACCCTGGTTTGCATCTGCAGGCAGACAAAACATTTCATCCATAACATATTAGCATAACAACAGCACGAGCAGCCATTTAGCATACTTCTGTATCATCTTTCCTTCTAAAATTCTCTCTCTGAATAAATTCCAAGTTGGCAAGTTAGACGCAAAAGCTTAGGCCTGTGACATGTGACTTGCATGTGGCTAGTGCTAAACTACAAGTGCCACACAGCCGCTTTGCCGAGGGGAGTTGACTGCTCAACAAGGCATGAAATCAGCAGAAAAGTAAACAAACAAGGTGAACACAATTGCTTTGTTTAAACCCAGGACTAATTAATTTGCTGTGTAAATAACAATGTCATTATTTCAACAAATCAAACAGGTTAAGAGAAGCCAAATGGAGCAGCGATTCATGCTCTTGCCTCACAGCAAGAAGGTTCTGGGTTCAGGCTTTCTGAATGTCCCTGAGCTTGTGCAGGTTCTCTTGGGGTACTCCAGTTTCCCTAAGAACATGTACAACTGGACAGGATGAATTACAGTATATATTTGTGTGTAGAAATTAGCCTACTGCGCGACATGTTTACATGCACTGTATAGACCAAATAAACCATTATATATATACTATATATATATGGTTTATTTATATATATTATATATACATATACACACACTGTATATATTATAGACCAAATAAGCCATTATATATAGTATATATAATGGTTTATTTATATTATATATATATATATATACATATACACATACTGTATGGTGTGTGTATATATACACACTGTATATAGTATGCATATATATACATATATAATATGCAGTATATAGTATGCATATATATACATATATAATATGCAGTATATAGTATGCATATATATACATATATATACGTATATGTACTGTATATAGTTCCAAATCCTTACCTGTCACAGCTCTGTGCCTCAACATTAGGCTTACAGTAGCAATGTCCGTCCACAGGAGAGCAATGTCCTACACTTCCAGCAGAACTGCATCGGCAGGGCCTGAATAATAATACACAGAATGATGACATAAAACATGTTGTATACTGCTGCAAATACTTTAAACATGGAGCAGAGGCCAATACAACTCTGTATCTCCAAATAGAAAATCTCCAAATGTTTAACTTGAGCATTATTTGTGAGGGATTTGGTCTCCAAAACTGACAACTATTTATTTTGGCTGAAATGCCTTTAATAATAATAATATCACACACAGTTTTAAATTGTTTATTATATCACCACTTTTAGAGACAATTTCAAGAAAATAATTACAACTTAAAATTAAGTCTTTTGACAAAGATGGCACTGAACCCTTCTGTTTAATGTGGATCGGCTCAATAATCACAGGGATATTAACCAAACTAAGTAGGGGAAAATAGCAATTTAATGGTTGCCATAAACCACCACAGAATTCCCTGCTGTCTATCACCTTTGTTTAAAACTATAGGCTCTTTAGAATCGTGTGATGTCACGTGAAGGCAACCTATTCTATAGAGATGAAAAATGTGGGAGGAAGAGCGATGTGGATCGTACTGTACATCCACCTATGATAAATGACTTTTGTTTAGTGTCTGTTTAAGTCCATTTCATAATGAGGCGCTAATACAAATAATTCAATTATCCGCAGGCAGACCATCTCTTGTTGGCCATGCTCCACTGGACTGTGTAATTCACACTTCAGCTCAACAGCTGGATTTTGCTTCATGACACAGACAGTGTGTGGTGTCTGTTTGCATATGCAAATGCATGTGTCTTTGTTAATGCAATTGATAAACATAGGTTGATTAAATTACTAGTTAGGAGTTATGTTATGTTATTGTTACAAAGAGAGAAGGAGAAAACACCATAGTTCTGCTCAGGGTTTTTCTATTATAAAATACTGTAGCCCTTAGAGCGTGTTGCTCCTGTGGCTTTGCAAATGCTCATGTTTACCTTCTGTTTTGCCCAAAATCATAATGAAAGTGATCAATAAAGGCAAGTAGTCATAAAGGTTAAGGTGACCTTAACCACCAGTCATTGATATTGACTTCATCACCAGCACAACTTAGCATTCATGCTGCATGTATAGCAAGGAGAGCTAAGATGGATTTCTTATGATACATATCTGACCAATCCTCTCATTCACATACATAACATTCAGTCTAATATGCCCACCCCCTAATGGATGCTTTCAGGTCGAGCAAAGTCAGATTCCCTTTTCACTATGACTGTCTCTTAAAGCAGCAGAAAAGACTCCTATACCCTCTGTGCAGAGTTTGCCCCACCTCATCGGCATCACAGCATTACCCCTTTGCCTGCGTACACAACCTTGGCATCTTAAAGGACTTTTCCATTTAGCCTATTCAGGGTGCAGTACCCAGATTTACTCTACTCTGTATTTGTACAAATGCTACTCTTTAGTACTGGGTGGAATCCTCTGGCCGGTCCTTAATGTTAATGCAGCACAACTCTACACAATGGAACTATGATACAGTGTGGACCACAATGACAACACTGTGGACAAATACAGTTTTAACAGAGTTCATTTAATTATTCAAACCTGGCTCCACCTCCTGCAACAACACTGTCACACCCACCACCTCCACTCTGCCAACACCAGCCTCCTCACACCCATCACCTGCACTAAGCACCAGACCGTAGGAGACCGAGCTTTCGTCATGCTCTTGAACACACTCTCACAGCCCATCAGGAACTTGAATGCACTTCTGAACTCCTCCTGTACTGCTGTTCCCCAAACCTGGGGGTTGGAACAGCAAAACTTTCTCAAATGCGAGCAACCGATGTGCTTTGGTACTGCTGTTCCCGCGTTCATAGGAATTAGGAATGTACTGTAGGTACCGAGGATAATTGATACCGGGGACAGTATGAAATATTAATGTGTTTCTGCAAAACATGAATGAATGTTATTTGTCATTTACATCTAAAGACAATGTCAAGAGGCCCACTGTGTTAGAGAACAAAATACAATACAATACAATGAAATATATGTTCAGGTGCCAATACAACTCTATGTGAGAGAAAAGGTTTATTTATTTTTTGTTAAATCTAAAAATGAACTTGACCAATGTTCCCCTGATCATTATTTGATTCACAAATCTGCCATATTTTTCTTAGTTCTTTCTACTGGTCAACATCACGTACATGGTATTGAATAGTATCACCATGTTTGGACACCTTTATGAGAAATGAATTAGACCTTAGTTCATATGTGCTGACAGAACAGAAATTGAACTTTTAGACCGTTTTTTTCTCTGTGGATTGGCCCTGGAATGACATTTGCTATAAACTAGGACTAGAAATCTAATTTTGACAGTTCCCATGGTTACTTCAATAGAATTTTCAGCTGTCACCTTGATTTTGAACTTATGTTCAAAAAAAGTTTAAACATTTTGTCTGTTTACAATGCTGCGATGTCACATGAATGACACCTAATCTCCTCCTGTCCCCGATCCTCCTGCCACACGTTAGCTTCATGCAAAATGCTAAGAGCTAGATTTGAGTGCAGGTTTTTCACTTCTACTGGATAATCTGCTGTGTCAAAATATTCATGAGGACCAGATTTTGACTTGACTTTATTTATGTGGTAAATATGCTTATAGTCGACAAGAAAAGCTCTTAAAAGAGTGAAAAAAAGCAATGATTTCCATAACAGACTTCCTTCCCTCTTGCTAGCCCACGGCCCCTAGTATGATACCCTCTGTATCTATAGTTATATGGTAATGTGTAAGTTATACATTCATATAAACACTCATATCATTGCAAAAAGTAGTTTATTATAGTACTTAATAGTATTGTCCTCTGTTTTAAACTATTGGGACTGTAACACAAATCTCATGCACTGGTTAACTGAACTTCTTGATGATGTAGCATTTCCTTTATTAATAGGTCATTCATTTTACCTGGAGGAAAAGCTACATTTTATAGGCCGCAGAAGTGTCTACAGACATACATGTTGCGATACTCACATGCAGCCAGCCGGGCCAAGAGAATGAAAGCCAGCCAAGCAAGTGTCACACTTCTCCCCTGTCACCCCCTCTTTGCAAAGGCAGCGTCCTGTCTGATCGCACTGCAGACTGACTGAGCCTAAGAGGGCACACAAGGAGGAAGGAGGAAACCAAGGTAAGATATAAACAAACATATCATGTAAAGGTGAATTCTTGTAGCTCAAAAGTAAAGATTATACAAATTAATTGGTAATTGTCTTTTCTTTTTTAAACATATTTTGCAATGGCCAACCTAGTGCAGCTTGATGAATACAATTGACCTTTCGCCAAGCCCCGCCCACCATAGTTACTGTAGCTATCTCCGTCAAACAATGATAGCACCAATCGAGTTTGAATGTATTTCATAGCTATGGAGAAGTGCATGTTAGTGACTATTGGAGAAATACCTGAGCGATATCCTCCAGATTGAGGCAGCATTGGTTTCTGGGAAAGTTTTAAGCTTATATTGTTAAAATATGAGTGCTACCATTAAGCTAGTTAGTTAAGCCCACAGGAGCCGAGTGCACCAGCTGGTCGTACTCCTCTTAAAATCTGAAAATACACGTCCTCAATCTTACGCGCTATGGCCAGTCCCGTCTGCCATACACCCAGGCGTAACTTACCCCAGTCTGGGCTCGATGTGAGTCCCAGATTAAACATGAAATGTGCTGGCAGCGAGTGGCTCTGCTGCGGGAGAGAGATCGACTCTCCGGGCAGAGGAGGCTGGCGTTTGCCGAGGGGGAGGGGCTGTGATCGGCTCATACTGTCCGGGCAGCGACCGACAGAGGCCAAGGAGGCAGCTTGTGGCCGCAGGAGAGAGGATCTCTCTCTCTGGGCAGGTGTAGCTCTGAATCAGTGCAGCTGTGCTTTCCCCCCTGATGTCCCGTGTGCTCCCTAGTGCTGCCTGGTAGTCGTAGAACAGCCACTTCCCCGTACGGACAATCTTGTCTTTAAGACTAAGTAGCCTAATCCGAATTGTGGCAGAACAATACCACCCGCTGCTGAAATATCAAGGCTCCGCTAATAGGCACTTCCCGTGTGGCACATGAACGTCCAACACGACCACATCTCTCCATTTCCCATCAACAGACACAGCTTTATTGTGACAAGATCTAGCACATGTAACTCAAACTGTGTGGGCGGGTGGTAAGTTAATTTTACCAATGCTAATAAGCTAGCAAGCACCGCTCCTGTTGTGTTTTTGGCTTTGGGAAGGGAAATAACATGACTCGCTTCACGATTTTGTGGTCTAAAGTTTGTCAGACCCTGCTTACATAGTAACAGTTGCTAGGATGTATGATTGGACAATGACCATTTTGGGGCGGAGGTTAGCGAAAGCTCACTTGTGTCCATCATCTCCATCTCCATATTTCAAATAGTGTTTAATGTTTAATGCTGGATAAGTCATACATTTTTGTAACAACGAAGTCAAAGCTAAGACGATAAAGCACAAGCCATGGGGTTAACAAGATAAGACGAATTATAAATCAAATAAAAATCCACACTGAGCCAGAGGTCTTCTGATGTGAGAATGGGTATTAATATGCTTGTAACAATGGTACAGAAACAGTTGCTCATAGAAAATGCTGTGATTAATCCTTGGGGGGACTCTGTAATTAAAAGGTGTTGCAGCACTAACAAATAACTTCCATATTCACCATTGATGTTGCAGTGGCAGGACAAGCAGCCGTCCTCTGGAGACTCCCTGTAGTGGTCCTCTTTACAGCGCTCACAGTGAGGTCCATCTGTGTTGTTTCTGCAGCTGAGGCAGCGCCCCCCACTGCCCGTGTAGCGGTACTGCTCCATGTCGAACACACACTCGTCTGATCTCCCGCTGCAGTTGCACTCTGCCAGGACGAGATAGAGGCATGGAAGGATGGAGACACCAGATGAAAGGCAAGAGGTCAAGTGTGGAGCGAAGAGCCACAGGGAGAGAAAGGACAAGGTACAAAAAGACATCAGACTGAAATAGATCCACATGGAGACATAGACAGGCTATATGTGTGAGAGAGATTATGTGTTCTGGGATTGGATCATAATTTAGAGGCTCGTTGCTAATCTCATTTCACGCAGGCCTAATGAGGAGCCAATCGGCTGTCAGGGGGCACTTAGATAACAGTAATTCATGTTTATACAAGAGAAAATTACTCAGCTGATAACACACCATCACAGCTCTCATACCCTTCAAACCAAATCCCTCTTTAGTTTACCCGCTACCCTGAGGGGGGATTTGTGTGAAAATTGTAGATTTTATTATGAACCTGCTCTGTGTTGTTTTGGAATGAAATTAATATTTCTCAATGTTAGTAAGTTGTCCCAGCAGAGTCAACCCTCAGGCCCTCCTTAAAAAAACTTACATCAGGCCTAATCCATTTACTGCCATAGGGTTCTATTTCTAAACCAAAAATATGAAAAATATGAAGAAATATGAAGAACGAAAGTTTTTGTTATTTTGAGATCATTCACTTCTGCCATAGATACACAATATACAGTATCTATATATATATGGGTCAGATTTTCATTTACTACACAATTCTTCCCAGACAGCCAAAAATTAAAATTCAATATTCATTAAAAAAAACTTCATTACAGTGCAAGACCAACATATTGGCCCCTTGAAAATCGTGATTCACAACTTGTGGTCGGAGCAGGTCAGTTTTGGTCGCCCTGCAACGATAACAATCATTTTGTCGTGCAAAGTTAACATCAAGCGATGTTCCCCCACAGACCAAACTAAAAAAGAGAATCCACCCAATCACTGTGCTGGATTGCTGAATTAACGAGTTTAATACCTAATAACACACAAACAGTTAAAAAATAAGCACAGGAAGGGCCAAAATGTTGTTTAACATTAGACACTTTTATTTTAGTTTAAAATGAGTTCTAACCTGTTGCATGGACGTCACTGTCAGTAAACCCAAAATCTTTGGCCCAACATACTAGCCCCAGGCACCTTGTAAATGAAGACGAAAGATATATGTTTTCTGCTTTGATTGTGTAGTATTTAGGCAGTGTAAAAGTAACAGAGTCTCACGTTACAACACATACTGTCTGTTAAATGAAGGCCTGCCAGTACAGTATGGTCATTACCAAGCACCCAAACCTGAAACTTGAAGTCATCACCACAGGCCACATGAAATATAACTTTTATCAGTTCTAAATGCACAAAAGGCACTATTAGAAAGAGGACAGACCAAAAATGGGAGAATTGTGTAGTAAATAAAAATCTGACCCATATATATATTCTTCATAATTTTTAACCCTTCAAATACAGTTTGTAGAAAAAAATACATTCTGAAAAACAAAATAAATGCTGTATTTTCTATATCAAGGATTCAAAGTAAACAACTAATGCTGCAGTCAGAAATTATTTTTTTGTTTTAATGTAATAGTTAATGCCCCCCAGAAACTGAGTTTCTCTTGCTCGGCCCCCGCATCAAAGCCGCACTCCGCTTGGCTTACACCACTTTCGCTTCCCTCTTTCTGCTCGTCTCTCACTCCGCGCGATGAGCACAGGCTTCAGAGAACACCACAGGCTTAGTGTTCTCAGAGTCTGAACTCGTGTTTTCTAATTAACCTATTACGTTATGTCGGTTGTATGAATGGGGAAATGTACCGCACGCATCACTCTAAGCTGTTTGTTAACCATTGGCCGCATTGACAGAAGCTTCTGTAACTCTTCCTCATCGTTCTCATTGAATTAAAATTGTATTAAAAACAACAGCGCAAATATTGTGCAAAGTCATTCAATCAGTCATCAATGTGGTGCCCTCGGAGAACTTGGTGCCCTACGCCAGCGTATAGGAAGTGGCGGCGCTGTGCAACATTGATGAGCCCTAAAATGGTTTTTGATATTGGAATTTTTTGGAGGGTTTATTGAAGAAAAAAATATATATACCTGGATGGACCATGTTTTGCCATAGGATTCTATTTCTAAAAAAATACTTAAAAAAAAGATCATTAATGTCTGGCCTAAGCGTAGTACTGTTTATTTTCATCATTTTAACCCTTTAAATGCCAACTTCATAAAAACAAACACAAATTCAGTATTTCCTATAATATAGGAAATACTGAATATATAAGGGTCTCTCAAAACTCTCTTAAAATAAATTAAAATGGTAAAACCTTTAACTTTTTTCCATTTGTGTATTTTGTAGGCTCTGTGTAGTTCTACAGAAGCAGGTGGAAAATAAGTGATTATAATGGAAGTCAATGGGGCAGACAATGGTTTTAAGAGAAATGTGATCCGGCATACGTGCTATGGCCTTTTATCCTGTTTTTATTTGTATTGTTTATTTATTGTGTGGTTTTATATTTGTGTTTTGCAGTGCATTTTAACTTTATTTATATTTTATTGAACTGGCCACGTGACATGTCGGTCACATGACTCTTTTCTCTCCCCATTCCCGAGCTGCAATCAGCAACACCTGTGTCGCGGGAGGGGAATAAAAGAAGCGCAGATGGCTAGAGGAGAGCGCGAGGAAGAAGCGCACGTTTGGTGGCGGCCCAGGACGGCGGGCTGAAGACTGAGGAGAGCAGACCTGAGGACGCAGAACGGGAGAGCAACGCCAAGACAGAGAAGGCACATGCACCGGGGGCCTCGCGCACGCTGGGACCGCAAGTGTCATGACGCGATCTACAGGCACAGGCAGGGCAAGGACCCTGCCTTCGGTGTAAGTATTCCTCTGGAAAGTAGTGGCACTTGTCGGACTAAGCTAAGCTAAGAGAGTTGCAGTTTTGGGAGCAAGTACTGCCGTGTTGTGTTCCGCGTAGGTGTCCCAGCGTGCCAGGATCGGAGCCAGCCAGGAGGGATCGGGACGAGTGAGAGTGTTGTGATGCCGAATACACGCAGAGGCAGAGTGTGCCTTGCCGTGTGAGTATTGTAGCAACACTCTACCAGCGTAGCCTATGGCAGTGGTTCCCAACCTTTTTTGTCTTGCGTACCCCTCGGGCCTTTCATTTATACTCCAAGTACCCCCTGCCTCGATAGTTTTGATGATTATTTAGAAAGTCAATTACTGAAACTCCTATTTATAGTAAAAAGGGTACTAAATATTCTCAAACTCTCACTATTTACAGTTAAATATTTTAAATAGCTTTTCTTTGAACATAATAATCAAAAATACAATACATTCAATTTGATCTTAATTTGTGTCTGAAATTATTCCAAGTACCCCCTTCTAAGCTCTCGCGTACCCCCAAACACTGGCCTATGGCATTGATGTCCCGTTCTCCCTGTGCTGGCCTTTATGCTTTGCATTTCAGGTGACCCGGTGCGTGTGACCGAGGGGACCCCCAGATTTTAAAGTGGACTGCACTCGCACTTTGACTAGCTGTGGACTTCTCTATTTTTAGTCATTTTACATTCTTAAACCTTTTTAGCCCACCTTGTTTTTACTGAACGTTTAGATTAACTGATTTTATTTGTGGGCAACTTTTTTACACTGTTTTTAAACCTTTTTATATTAAATTTTTAAGCGTGTCCTCCTTGGCAACCCCTCTAGTGTGCTCACACCCGGTTAATTATCCATATTCCCATAACTTCTGGTCAAACTGCAACTCCACTCACATCATAGTTTCCATATCAAACACCCCGCATTACAGAAAGAGTTTTTCTCATGAGCACTGTGAACATTAAAATACATTATAAAGCACACACCTTTGCCAAAAAATGGTGCCAAAACACCTGAGAGTTAAGCCCTCTATAAAAATCTGCAGAACATGAATTAAAGTTCTTGGGACTGAGGTAAGTTATTGAAATGTCCTTTGTCCTTTAAATGTGAGCCAATCTTTTTCCTTTCTTATAATACAGCTTTGGAACTTAACGAGCTCTAACATTTTTTGCACATGATGTAGTTGTTTACGTTGTGTCTGTAATGTTTTATTGGTCAAGTCAAGGTGAGCATCTTTGTTTTTTGAATGGCCAATAATACAGAGTATATGCTGAAGTGGTTTAATGTGATTGGACACTGAACGCAACTTTGTAAAAACTTTTGTTCTCAATAAATTAACTGAATAAATATTAAGGCGAGACACTGCATGAGAATAGGGAAGAAATTAACATTGGGCGACATAAATATTAGAAGAAAATGTATTGTATGCAAATGTTTCTGTCATTTTATGTTTTAATATAAAAATAAAGCATTTATGTGTAAACATGGCAAACATTGCTTATATTGTTGGCAACGGAATCTAAATAATGGGTAGAGCCTGGTTTTATTTTAGTGATATATTAGTTACATACATTTGTTCAGAGGGGATTTTGGATATCTTGTTTAGTTTTTTGTGAATAAGTCAGCAGTGTTGGGTAACAAGATACCTATAGTAGCGAGTACTCAGATTAGTTTTGTAGAGTAACGAGTAACATAACACGCTAGTTGCATTCTTTTGTTTATAAATGCATACAGTATGATCATCCTTCTTATTTAAAACAAAACTTACCCTTTACATCATCATATGCAGTGTTGGGGAGTAACTAAATACATGTATTTAAATACGTATTCAGAATACTCATTTTGAGTAAGGGTATTTCGAATACAGTTACTTCTCAAATACCAAAGGAATACAGAGAGACAGAGAGGAAGGAGAGAGAGGAAGAAGAGACAGAGAGGAAGAAGAGAGAGAGAGGAGGAAGAGACAGAGAGGAAGGAGAGAGGAAGAAGTGAGAGAGAGGAAGAAGAGAGAGAGGAAGAAGAGAGAGGAAGAAGAGAGGAAGGAGAGACAGAGAGAGAGGAAGGAGAGAGAGAAAAAGAAGAGAGAGAGGAGAGAGGAAGGAGTGAGCAAGGAGAGAGAAAGAAGAGAGAGAGGAAGGAAAGCGACAGATAGGAAGGAGAGAGGAAGAAGAGAGAGGAGGGAGAGAGAGCGGGAAAGGAAAGAGGGAGAGAGGAAGGAGAGAGAGAGAGAGAGAGAGGAAGGAGAGAGAGAGAAAAAGAAGAGAGAGAGAGAGAAAGAATAGAGAGGAAGGAGAGAGAGAGAGAGAGAGGAGGGATAGAGAAAGAGAGATAGAGAGAGAGAGAAAGAAGAGAGAGAGGAAGGAGAGCAAGGAGGGGGAGAGAGAAAGAGAGAAAGAGAGAAAGAGAGCCAGAGAGACAGGAAGAAGAGAGAGAGGAAGGAGAGAGAGAGGAGGGAGAGAGAAAGAGAGACAGAAGGAGAAAGTAGAGAGACAGAGAGTGGGGAAGGAGAGAGCGAAAAAGAAGAGAGAGAGAAAGAGAGAGGAAGGCGAGCAAGGAGAGAGAGAAAGTAGAGAGACAGAGAGAGAGGAAGGCGAGCAAGGAGAGAGAGAAAGAAGAGAGACAGAGATAGAGAGAAAAAGAAGAGAGACAACAGTTGGTGTAAAAGTGTAGCTACATATTTTTAATCTTTCACCATAAACAAAAATATAAAGCAAATCAAGGTGAAAGTATCTAAGTATTCAGAATACAGTACTCTGACTGGGCAAAGTAACTGAATACGTTACAAAATACATTTTAAGACAAGTATTCAGTATTGTGTA
>OMNZ01108795.1:0-20641 GCA_900303255.1 Lesueurigobius sanzi | reverse complement strand
CACACATGAGGAGTCCCACCACAGATCATGGCATGAGAGGAAGCTTTTATGGAGCCATGCCTCCTCAGACTCAGAAAGACTAAAAATCTGGCTAAAAATCCTCTAGTGTGTGGCCAGCTTTAGTCTGACTAAGCAATGCATATCAACCTGAGTGTGTTTATCGTAGGCAAAGATTCTTCATCTGTACTCAGCGAATCTTTTTGCTGACAAAGCTTTTTGGATAAAGAGCGAAACGTCCTACACTTCAACTACAGCGTACAGATGAAGACTGAATAATCTTTGCCTAAGATACTGTAAAAAATACTTCCTGCAACTGTTCTTTTATAGGTATAGGATATGTAAGATATGTAGTTTATTATTTCATGAAGTCTATTATTACCAAAACCAGATTGAGCCCCACTCTTTGGGTTGCCAGATCCAAAATCAGTTTGAAATTAACCACGAATGGCTCTCTCACACTTTCAAAGCATAGTCACAACAGCAACTGCCTCCAAAAAGGTCCCTATTAGTGCTACAGCAGGCCTCTATTAGTTAAAAGTCAATGACTCTCAATTCTGGAGACACTGAGCTTGGGCTCTGATGTTATGTCCTCAAACTTGTATTTGTGTCCAGGGTGCTTCTGGCAACACAGGCTTATTGTGCCTTTTAAACCCCACGGGTGCATGTGCCATACATTGCCTTTAAGCACAAAAACAGAATCATATTATAACTATGTCTCCACATGTACACCATATTGAATCCTGCTCAATACCTCACCACAGTCTATTTGACTAATTGTAATAGTATTAGTGCTGTGTTGATTCTGTATTGGACACCAGCTCCCAGAGTCCCCAGTCTCATTTCCTCTTATTAGACCCAGCCTGGAAACACAATACAGTATGTTGGCTTTAAGTGGGCTTTATAGGGGCTTTATAGGGGCTACCTGGTCCCCCTGTTGCTGTCCTGCACGCCTGCAGGTACAACTTCATCCCACTGTGATAACGTGGACAATATTGGGTCTTGATATGATATCGGAGCCATATGTTTATACACCTGAGGGGTCTAACCGTCTAAAAATGCATTATTTCTCAGTCCAATGATATTACTGTACTATTGAGTCACAACATGCCACACTTTTAACATTCGAAGTACACCTCATAGGTTTCTGAATGTGCAGCAATACAGTTAAAATGAATAGTGTAATAATGTAGAGCAGTGTTTCCCAACCAGGGGTACGGGGACCCCTGGGGGTACGCGAGAGCTCAGCAGGGGGTACTTGGAATCATTTCAGATAAAAAAAATAATTTGTATTTTTGATTATTATGTTCAGAGAAAAGCTATTTTTAAAAAGAATAACTGTATAGAGTGAGAACTTTTAGCGAGAGTATTTTAGCATCTTTTCACTGATAAATTTGAGTTTTCGTCATTCACTTTCTAACTATTCAGCAAAACCATCGAAGCAGGGGCAATAAAGGCAATAAAGGTTGGGAACCACTGATGTAAAGTATTATTATACAGTTAAGTACAACAAAGTTACTGTAGTCTATATATGAGCTTTCTTTGCTTCTATCCCCTTTGTTTAACCTAATCTTGCTACTTTCCTTTCAAATGTCCTTTTCCCCAAACACACCGGGTCCCCATTCTCTCAGTCTGCTTCTGTGCCTTCATGAAAATGCAATGTGCTCTTCAACATGGGTAAATCACAGTCATTTAGTGCTATTATGCTAATTAAACCAAACAAACAAGGCAATTAAGGGAAGATTTGCATCGTTTGCCAGTCTTTGAATAGAAGCATGAATGCAGTACTTACATGGGAATGGCACCCAGTCCTTCATGAGAGCTTCACTTCAACGCCAGTGGCACAATCAAAGGATTTATTTATTTATTGGCTCTATTTATGATTTCACCTGCATCGACCACTCATATTGTGAATTTGATTTTTTGATATTGCATGCATTAAGTGCTGTGAGGGAATGGTATGAATGTGATGAGCGAGTGAGTGGGTTGGTGGTGGTCCCAGGGGCTAAAATGTTACGAGATTAAACTACCAAACAATTACATTTTATACAGTAATACTACATTGCCGAATCACCACTCCATGGCTCCTCTCCTCATGTATTTTTTCATAAGCAGGCCTTGATGAAAAGAATAACGCAGCTTATGGCACCTGTAATAAAAAATCATTTTGTAGAACGTCTGCTAAGTAGCTTGCTCCAGCTCCAGCTTAACCAACAAATCTTCATGTGACGATGAAGAGTTGGTCCATCCATAGGCAGCTCCCTGAAAGTATAAAAACAACTCAATTCATTTGCAGGAAAAATGGATGTGTCAGTAGTTTGATGACTCGAAATTGAAAGGAAAAAAAAAGACAATAGCCATGTTAAGGATACTCCTACATCTGTCTGAGCTGTGTCATACATTTCTCCCCATCACAATCAATGTGTTCTGCGGCGCATGACTCGACAGGTCTCTTTGACAGCAGACAGTAAAAAAACAGAAGCCCGTTTTGAGATCGATGACAGTGTAAAAATGGCTTCACCCACCTATCACTGATGGTTGGTTATTTATCTGACAGCTCAGTACTTATTGCTTACTCTGTTTAGTCTATCACCAAATGACCCCTAACAAAGAGTAAAGCACATTAAACAGTTTATACACAATGGGGGACATTTGGCAGGCTGTGTATATGACTCGGCTGCTGATCCACTTTAGCACATGTTACATATTTTGCACATGACCAAACCATTAGTGATTGAGCCCCAGAGTGCAGCTACTAAAACTAAACTGAGGACCTGCTTGCTGTGGGACATAATACTGACTTTTTTAAATTCTAGACTTTGTAACTCAACACTTGTTCACACGTTGTTACTGTTTGATCAAAGCCTGTGTTGTGTGATGGTTATCCACAGCCCTCTATAGTTCTGCCCATAGTTTTGCAGCATGACGATCTGCTCCTGTGAGACTGTGGAGATGTGCTGTGTGGCTGCACTCTTAGCTCCCCTTCAGTTATTACAGAGCCGCACTGAGCCATTCTGTACTGATAACAGACACATTAGGGCCTGGTTTTAAGCCTCTGGATGGGAGGACACACGCCATGGTCCTTCAAAGGGACTACTCAGCCACCACCACCTTCATTTGTCAGCTTTTCCTCTGTCAATGCTTTTTCCGCCTCATAGCCATCCATTTAGTGACAGTTTGGCTCTCGTAACTTTTGTCTGTTGTGTGTTCCCTCAGGGAGATGAAGTCCTGACAGTCATTAAAACCAAGGCTCAGTGGCCGGCCTGGCAGCCCCTCAACTTGTGAGTATCACTCACTTTATGGAACACTGGCTTTTAACCAAACTTTGTCATTATAATAAAATAAACCTTCATTACACTGTTTAATAGAGCTGAGTGCAGAGGGGAAAGGCAGTAAAAATTATGCTGTACACTGTATTTCTAGAGCGTCTTTTTAATATGTACTTTTACGCACTACGGTCAAATTAGTCAAATTGCATACTTGTTTAACCCTGACATTTACTGTACAGTATCTGTTTTTTTCAGATTGGTTTAGAGCAGGGCTCTCCAGTATCTCGTCAGGGCTGTCCAAGTAGCTCGCCAAAGGCTTTCTGTTTTTGTACAAACACCTGATGAGTCAATTTCAGATGCATTTTTTTTTTTTGTTCTAATCAAATCATCTCCAATTTGTGTGAATATGACCGTTAATATAGCAAAGTATAAGGCGGAAACTATAGTCAATTTCTTTTGTTGTGTTGAATTATCGTCCTATAGGCCTAATATGTGTTTCTTTGAAGCATAAGTAGCTCACTGCCATTTCTGTTACGCAAAAGTAGCTCACGGAGTAAATAAAGGTTGGAGACCCCTGGCTAAGAGTGAACTGCAGCTCATGATAAAAAGTATGAAAGATCAGCTGGTGGTGGAGCGCTCTTGCCTCACAGCAATAAGGTCCTGTGTTTGAGAATGTGTTGTAGAATTAGCATCTTCTCCCTGTGCCTGCGTTGGTTTTCCCAGGTATAATAATAGTCAATATTACAGCGTCAATAGAAAAAACAGAGCTAGAACAAATAATATTACAATAACTTAGCATTACTAATTGTTATTTTTCATTCCATGCTTGGGTGAAGGGTCGATTGTTTGTGGAGGCAATGATTGTGCATTATTCTGATCATTTCCAGACTGACACTCTCTTGACATCTCTTTCCACAGAAGAGCAGCGCCCTCCGCAGAGTTCTCAGTGGACCGCACCCGTCACCTCATGTCCTTCCTGACCATGCTGGGGCCCAGTCCTGACTGGAATGTGGGTCTGTCCGGGGAAGACCTCTGCACCAAGGACTGCGGCTGGGTCCAGAGGCTGGTGACAGACCTCATCCCCTGGGACGCAGGCACAGACAGTGGCATCACGTACGAGGTACTGGCTCATAACAAACCTGCAGACTGTGAAATACACTCTTGGCAATAAAGTTTGAATTATTTGCCCATAAATTTAGAAGAAAAACCTTTTCTTGTGAATGCCAAAGATTGTTGAGCATGAATTTGTCAAAGGTGAAATTATAGGAATGAACGTAAAAACAAAATCAATCTTATATACAGTAGATATAGATAAGTTGATGCCCAGTTAAACAGTGAAGGTTATAGGGACCTATAGCTTATGTTGATGCACTTCAGATCGATGGAGCATAATGGCTGATACCTGCAGGTCAAAACGGTCTTAAAGGCACTATACCTGATTTTTGGAATGAAATTTGTTTTGTCGTCTTTTAGTTTATTGTAAACTCAGATAATTGTTGAAATAACACTGTGGATCTAAATATAAAGCATTTTTGTCAATTCCATAGTATGTGGGCTACTTTTCTTGCATTTCTGGGACTATGACCCTAAAAAGTGACCCTGAAATTCATGAAATGTACTTATAAACT
Organism: Lesueurigobius sanzi; assembly: GCA_900303255.1. Taxonomy (NCBI): domain Eukaryota; kingdom Metazoa; phylum Chordata; class Actinopteri; order Gobiiformes; family Gobiidae; genus Lesueurigobius; species Lesueurigobius sanzi. The sequence goes on along the minus strand of OMNZ01108795.1, from coordinate 15,747 downwards.
CATCTCTGTGAAGAATTGACGAAAGTTAGAATTGTGTTTGGACCACAACCATCAATTCAATTTACTTGCTCCCTCCTTCATTAATTGTAACAAAAAAAATCAGGTATAGTGCTCTTGAACTCTCTGGTCTCTGTCATTTCAACTCGTGTGTGTGTGGTTTGGTCTGTTCTCTGTCAATGCTCAACATTAAATGAACATGTATTTATCTGTGGAGAGGCGACACAGGTGCTGTTCTCTTTGCTTTGTTCTCGCTTTCCTTTTGTCTTGTCCACTGTGAATATTCGCCATCAGAAAACTGCGACTACAAAGGCAACTTTATTCAAAGAGAATAATTTATTTTGGTCACTGTCAAAGGATTCACAGCCACAAACAATGGTAAACAGTGTGTATTAGAAACATTGGATGCATAGTGAGATCAAACAGAGGCTCATGTTTGTTGATATTGCTGAATAGTAGAAATAAGAGCTGGGCTGTAATTGTTTTGTGTTAAAACAGACAAAGTTAGGATGTAATAAATTGTCTTTTGACGTTAGATAAAAAGTAATATATATTCAAGTTAATGAATCTCTTACTTGTTACAGTAATTAAGCTATTAGCACCCGACATACATCGCTGTAATGAGTTGGACTGAAGCCAGTTCTTGTACTGGTCTATTTATACTCAAGTTCCATTTCCAATCAAGTTTCCAATCTCACCCAAATCTGTCCACAAATGAAAATATTCCGATTTTACGGTCGATAGAGCTGATAAATAACACTGAGCGGGGGTCGACCTGGTTAGTACCTGGACGGGAGATCGTAAGGGAACACTTGGGAGTCTGTGAGTGGCTGGTGGTGGTCAGAGGGCAGAGGTCTGTACAAAGGTGGCTTATCATCACCCAGTATAGAGTGAATGAAGAAAATACCCTAACCCCGTGTGAAGCGCTTTTGTATCATGTGAAAGGCACTATACAAATAAGATACTTCCCTTCTTGCTAAACAAACTCATGCATAGTTTGGTTTAGTTAAGGCCAGCCCAATGACTACCCAAGTTAATTGACATTCACTATCATATCACATGATTCGACTTTCAGGCCTGTCTTGACTGCAGCGCTCCGTTATTAGTATTCCCCACACTGTAGCTCCCATGGCGTAAGCATGTCTTTTTACTTGGATTATCGAGCCTGATCCCATCCCTCTCAGGTGTGTTTAAAACAGTGGCTCAGATGTGCTCCTCCAGGACTCCGCCATCGCGATGCATTGAATAATTGGCTCATTGGTGGCATGAGACGAATGCTAAGCGAACACCAGAGGGATACGGCAGTAAACCTTGAAATCCTGATATGATAATCACCACATGGATCTATTTTTATTCAATTATAGTCCAAAGACCATGGGGGCACTTTATACCCAACTAAAAAGCTATGGGTGTATTACAAGAAACTGCTTTTCAGGATCTATTTCTGTAATTGTCCAACATCTGTAGTACAAGATGTGAGACTCAATCAGTGTGTTTTACGTGTTGTTAAGTTGACAATAAAGTTGACTGAATTGAATGGACCGTGTTGACTGTATATGCGCAGGACCAAAACAAGTTCTATTCAATAGAAGCCAAACCAGTAGTGTTGCATTTGTAGTGTTTACGAGCACTTCACGGCTTGTCTTTTGGTTTCCCCAGTCTCCGAACAAACCATTGATGCCCCAGGAAAAGATTCGGCCCCTGACCAGCCTGGACCACCCCCAGAGTCCCTTCTATGACCCTGAGGGAGGGGCCATCACCCCAGTGGCCAAAGTGGTGGTGGAGCGCATCGCCAGGAAGGTACGGTACACTCTCTGAATGATTCTGGAGTTATTTAAGTGATACAAAAAAGCACCACGTCTACTATGTGAATCAGGGTTCCCACTTTGGAAAAGCTTGAGAACCTGGAAAGTTACCTATACCCTTCTTCAAGTCATGGAAAACATGGGAAATTACAAAAAAAATTCAAATGTCCTGGAAAAACATATTTTGTCCTTGAAAATATGTCTTCTCCCTTTGCTTAATAAATCTAAGCTGTACTTTGCCTACAACACCAGACGAAAGACTAGCTTATTCTGCTCCAGAACACAAGAAAAAGTATCTATTTAAAAATGTTCCCAGGGGAGGACTCCCAAACCTTTCATTTTACCATGTTATCAAGAAAGCATATGCTCAAATCTCTTCAGATCAAAAAGCTATAGGCTTTAGCCATTATTAGATCTCATCCACAGAGTGAGGAGGGCAGAGACAACCGCAAAATACCTAATCACAATGCTTTTATATGTTTTTGCACTTTTAAATGTCATGGAAAATAAAGATTGGGAACCCTGTGAATGTTTGATTTTGTTGACCTCTCAATAATTCTTGTTGTATACTACTTTGGTGAAGAAATGTCAAGAAACGTTATTCCTATTTATGGCTCTTTACTGGGAGACGAATCCCTGGGACCGTCCTGTTAATTTCAAAGAGCCGTGCAAGTTTTTAAATTGATTTTTTGATCAAGGGTGTTTCTCAATCGCATGTACCTTGCCTTGGATTTGGAGGAAAGACAAGGTGTCCTGCCTTGGTCCAAAAACATCAGCTAATGGAACACACTTCAGAGGGAAAGGAAGACTTTTTCATTCAGGGGAGGGCATTTATTTTGGCTGAAGGTCAAAGTAATAGTTTTGCTCTGTCAAATTGGACTAAAGATGATGATGATGATTAAACCTGACTGAAATCTACAGATGTTCATTTTGATGCATAAAAAAATGAAAGCCAAATTTACCAAACAAATTATAGATAATGGTCAGTTTATTTTCCTCAACAAAAAATACTAAAACATAAGATAATTACAGACTAAATCTTGATTACAACTTTAACTAAATTATATAAAAAATACTTGATTTTGTCCAAATGAACACTGTTAGATCTGTTAAGAAAGTCAAAGCATATATTTTGATTTAAAATGTGAATTTTACAAGTCGCACAATCCACCTTCCACCTTTTGTCTGTTTTTATTTGTTGACAACCGTGATTATGAGTGATTTTTGCTGGTGCAAGGCAACAAAGGCAACACAGATGTATCCTTGGGAAATTAGCCACATGCAAACCAAACAGAGGACACATGCCTGTGGAGGACAGGACAATTGGAACAGTGATGACGTGGGTGCCTTCCCACGGCCACATTTGACTAAGGCAAAGCAAGGTACCTTGCGATTGAGAAACACCCAGAGAAATAAAAAGTTACAATGAGAACGATGAGAACGATTCTTACCCTTTGAAAACAAGTACTGTATGTTGATAACATTTTGTGCTACAAATACAGTCTTGAAAAGAGGCTACAACTGTCTGAAAAATCATTCTAAGTGCAAAAAACTTTCACTTGTGTTGCCTTCTCTGCTGTCTGGCTGTTTCCTGAGTAAATTCAGGGTAAATCTGTGTAAAATTGACTGAAAGATCGACTGAACTGACTGTAGCTCCGGCTCTTTTTACAATTGAGGTTCAGTTCGAACCGTTCAAAAGAGCAGTTTCGGTCATGAAAGCCACATCACTGAAATCTCTGGTCTTAGGAAGGAAAATCTGCACCTTCAAAGGTTGCACTATTTCTATTTTTCGCTGCCTCCCATAACCAGGGGCAACACAGCAAACATTGATCTGGCCAGGTTTCAGTTGCAATTCTCTCGTCGCCAGGGGAAAAGGACATGCACAAACGTACACTGGCTTCTCACTGCGATTGGACTACATCAACACTTGATTCTGATTGTGTATTTCCTTAACCCACCAGGGAGAGCAGTGTAACGTGGTCCCCGACTCTATCGATGACATCGTGGCTGATATCGGACAAGAAGAGAAAGAAGAAGGTATTGTGCCCCTTCCCTTCAACAAGCGCCCTCGCCGTAGCCTTGCTCCTCAAACCCACGGACACACACACAATGCATCGTGATTGCACTTACGTAAGATCCCCCGTCGCACACGAGTGTCATTGCAGCGCATTGCATTGATTCGTTTGGAGGCAGAGCTTGCATCTGTCAGGGAACCGGCAGCGGGGGGTCGGGAGCGGTGATGGGCTGTAGAACATGCTCTGACAAGCAGCCATACAGGGCTCATTATTAACTCCACTCATGTAGACTGAAAGCTCGGGTCAAACTGAACACAACAAGCACATGTACACCCTGCTGTGTAACTTCTGCATGGAGGGGACAAGGTAATGGAGTGTGTCTTTTACTTGTCATAATTGCTAGAGTTATTACCAGAATATAGTGGTGATGAAGAGTGCGATAAGATAAGCCTATAGGGGACAAGGCTGCAGCACATGTACAGGATGGGCACTGTTCCAGCCCCAGCGTCAGAACGGATGATCAGAGCGTTTTATACTAGTTCAACAAAGGCAGAATCATAAAAAAAAATCAATAAATAAAGCTATATCATATTTAGATGTAGATGCCAAACACAACTTGATCATTATTGTTGGTTTGGAAATGCTATGTGGATCTAAAATGTTAAAAGTATTACCCCCGCACCTGTATTTCCAGGTTCTACCAGCAAACTCTCCATAATCTCCCACCTCTTCCCCCTGGTCCCCTGCTGTTGTAGATAAAATAGGAAATCAATCAATCAAGAAAATATAACCGATTAACCGTTTTGAATCAATTTTCCTTTGAATGGCCTGATATCGATTGAAAAAACGGAAACCAATGCTTTTACCACGACAGATGCGCCTGTCGCCGACGACTTTAACAAACATCTCCACGACACATTGTCATGTTCAGAAGAGGAGGTTTCAGGCTTTAAAATGAGCACAGCCATGTTCTTCTAGGCCTGTATATAAATATGTAGGATTCAAAACAGTACTAGGTTAAACTTGTTTTGTTTTTTTGCCTCTGTTTACGTAGAACATGGAGGGCAAAAGTATGGAGTTACATTTGTGCAAAAACATTTGGTGCAAAAAAAATATAAAATATTTCTTTGTTTTCTAGACGATGCAAAAATATGGAGAATAAACGCAGATGGCACAGAGAAGTTCAGGTGTATAGTCTTTTATGTTTATAGAAACATATATTAGTGGAAGAATAATCAAAAAGTGCATTCGTTCTTCTGAGAATGTCTACCAAATCCAAGTAAAATTGGTGCTGTGTGATATCCTTAACTGAATCGAAAATCGGAGTGAATCGCAAATCGAATTGGGAAATCCAAATAGATATCCAGTCCTAGTGGTGCGGCATGGAGCTGTTACAGAAGCTCCAGCCGATGTTTCTGCTGACAGTGATCTTTGATAGAGGGATAAGAAATTCAGCAGGTGCTAAAAATGACCACTGGGAACATTCAAAGATTATGTGCAAGTGACTTGAAACAGAGCTCCCCTATTTTGATGAAGGACTAACATTTTAATATGATAAAAACAAAACTCTAAAAATTAGATTTTGTGTAATACTCCTTTTAATAAGAACTGATGTATCCAAGAAAACATCGACAGAAAACATTTTCAACCTTTTTGGCTAACCCGATTTAGAAGTAATTCAGGAGCTTGTATGACTCAATCACTTGAAACAAACCTGTGCTCCGGTAGTCAGTGCCTATAGCACTCTGCCCCGCTGTAGCCTGTGACAGCTTGTACTGTATTAAAAAGGAACTGCTGGTAATTGTGGCTCACTGCACTTTCGCCCATTCAGCAGAAATCCTCCTAACAAGATCTCACACCTCCAAACAGATGCCTTCCTCCTTCTCTCTCCCTACCTGTCTACCCTTTTCAACAAACTGTAGACTGCTCCCTGTGGTCTTTGCTGTCTTGGCTCACAAATGTGCTCCTCTCTCGCTTTTTGTCAATGGTTCTGCCTTGTCGTTCCATGTTAAGCCACACAGTGGGGGATATGTCTATTCTGCACTCAGCTCATGTCGCCCCCTGAGAGTGCTATTAATTGAAGGGACTATACTTCTGGTGCCTCTGCCGCCGATAATTGGGAAAGACATTCACAAATCATCCTCTTCTCTGTCGCCATCTCTGTCCTTGCAGTCAGTGTGTGGCCTCCCGGGGGCTGCCTCCTGCATTCATCACACTGTCAGTGCAGCTGGTATTGTGAAAGCCCAAAGTGAAAGGAAAGTTTGTGTTTGCTTAAGTTTGGGGATGTTTTACAATCTGAATCAATTCAACTCCAAAGCCCAGTTTTGCCTTTAAAAGTATAATAAATGTGAGAGCTCTGGCAACATTTAAAACTGTAAATGAAGAGAGGAGATGCTTCACTTTATTTTACGGCTTCTATTTTAGTTGGACTGGGCACGTTGTGGTTTATGGGTTAATAAAAAAGCAGCTGAATGTCCACAACTTCAGTTCATACTTTTTTACCTCTCGCTATGAAACATGCAGCTGTTGCTCTAATTGCTACTGTTGTTGCAATGACTGGGCCAATATAATATTATAAGACATGTTTTGTTCACCAGACGTTGTAGTTTATGCCCACAGCTTATTTACTGTCAATAACACAACACAGGTGGTCAGTATTATATAAAGATTATAATTTAGGCCCACTTCCCACTACAATTTAACATTACCTTGGAGATGGTGAGGTTCTCCTTACATGCTATTTCCTTTATAGCCTCATATTTACTGTTTTTGTTTAACCTCTTCTATACTAAGGTGTTTTTAGACAAGTCCTCAGTAAAATGTATTATATTATTAAAATGAACATTTACTCAGTCTATCCCCTTTACCATGGTGCCTAAATAAAGCTGATGTTGTCTGATCTAAGACAAGCATATGCCGCTGGGAACATGTCAACACAATTTCATCCAACAAAACTCAAGCAAAGAAATTGTAAAACAACATGTGATTACTAGCATCAATATACTGTACCTGCCCTTCTTATGATGGAAATGCGGTGTCGGTCTGTAATCGTTGCAGTGGGAACTTGGCACTTGCAGGTTTTCTCAATAAAAGTCTATTATGTAGGAAAAAGAGCACAGTCTAACCACACAAATTTTCTCTTGCTCTAAAATGAACTAAGGTTTCAGTGTGATCAAAGCTCACGTACAGTATACAGTCTGTCCAAATGTAATTATCATTTTCCCTCTTTCAGATGACACCCCAGAAACATGCATCTACTCGGGCTGGTCGCCCTGGTCAGCCTGCAGCAGCTCCACCTGTGAGAAGGGTCGCAGGATGAGGCAGAGGATGCTGAAGGCTCAGCTGGACCTCAGTGTGGCCTGTCCTCACACTCAGGACTTCCAGCCCTGCATGGGCCCAGGCTGCAGCATGGAGGGTAAGGATATACTCATTATAGTTTCCTCACTAAAAGTTACTCACTGCTTTAACTTCATCTATTGACAAGTTAACATCGCTCATGAAGATTCTCATTAGCAACCCCAAACTACCCAAACCCCTTTGTCTTCCAATACAGCTACATCTAGTAGACAGTATGCAGACGTTTGCATACACAGAGAGCATATCCAGGTAAAATAAAATGTAAACTAGGAAGCTTAATTAGATAATCAAAGTTAGACTATTAATAAGTGAGTATCTTTTTGAGCGTATACCTTTTGTATTTGACTTCATAGATGGTTATTTTGGGATAAATAAACAAGGTTTTAATGATTGCTCCAAACATAGCCCATGTAATTACCAAAGCCTTTCTGTGCCTGATTTAGCTTGGTTCATTTAGAAGAAAAATACAGTGACCATAGGAGTAGCTTCCTCAGCTGTTTACCTTCTATAAATTCTTACAGCAGGTTGATGAAGCACTTGAAATGGTGCAACCCCAGCAGCAGTCCTTATGACTACACTGGCACTAAGTGCTTTTTAATTTGGTCTAAGCTAGGACAAAAAGGAAGCTTTATCTCACTCATTTGATGCTACTTATAAGAGCCAGCATTGTTGCCAGAATATATAGTAGCTATTAGGCAAAATGCAGATTTGTGTAAAAAAGTACGAGTGGTGCTTGAACATTTTAACTGTCTCCATTATCCACAACTTTACTGTGTGTTAAAGTTTAGTGACACAGCCTTTTATGAAAGGGAACCTGAATGAAATGCATCTAAGGTAATATTGGTGCAGTGAGGTGCAAAGCTGCAGCAAAGATATATCCATAAAAGTCAAGCTTTATTGTGTTGGTCATTTCAAGTTTTGTTTTTATGCAGTTTTAACTCAGATAAATGGTCGTGGCCTTGGAGCATTATTTTAAAAGCAGAATAACATCACTGTATCCTGGTCCCCACTCACTGCCTCTTGAAGTCACAGATTTGGGCTTTGTATTTCCTAATCATTTCTTATACATTATGTATTTCTATACAAATGAATGTGCATCTACTGTATCTCTGTATTGATAGTGGACACTTTGGAACTGGGATATTTGTGGCTCACTTCAGGACACCGAGCCCTTTTTCCTTGTACCTACTGAAACTACGTGTATGTAACACTTTGGTGAAAAGTGACATTTAAATTAATTAGACTTTGCGAGGAAAACCAACTTCCATGGCTATTCTCTCGCGCTTGTTTTTGCTGCAGTAGAGCCCACAGGGAAGATAAATGCTCCTATTTGGTTTCTATGACGTGCTTCAGCAATATTTAAGCTCAAGTCATTCATTATTTTCTGTGTGTGAAAGCAGCTTGACGTCAGATCTTGACACTATTCATAAAAACCACTGCGCCTGGTCTTATTTACATACACAAGTTAAATACCTTCTTCACGATCACTGTACGGAGAAAGGTTCCCCTGGTGATCATTGCATTTGCATTTGCTTCACCCTTTTGTGTCGCTCTTAATCATGTGGGCGGAACATGACTGTATTCAGCTTTTATATCCAGTGTATATCATAGCAGTACAATGGGAGCATCTCCTTACCCACAAAGCGTAAGATTGCATTTCTTTGTGATCCGCTAACAGTTTGTGGCTTTCATTTCCTCGGCCACAGGGGCAATCAGCGAAGGTGCAAAATAATAAGCAGATTAGAGGCAGGTATTAATGTAATCCTGACAAAAGGGCACTGAGAACAGAGATGGTAGATTCCTCCTGCAGCCGATTAAAACACAAATCTGCTTCCATATTAGCGCCTCGCAGCCGTCAAGGGCATTAGCAATAGAGCTTTGATTATGCCTCTTTTTAGTAACACTTGGACTGAGCTTTATGGCCAGCGTCAGAATGGGAGCCAGAACAGTGGACAAGCTGCACCTTTAAGTTATGGCCGTCTGAAGAAATTCATCATCGTCGCCAGGCTTTTACTACAGACTCAGAGTCCAATTATACAAGACATTATTACAACAACGGTGTGGGTTCCATTCGTTTTCAGACCCCCCTCAATTTCTTTGTTTTTATGATGCAGCTGGATACTAAAACTGCTTAAGTTCACTTTTCTTCTTAAAATTCAAGTCACATTAACCATATGAGATTGAAGAACTATATTATCATGATTGATAATTGATCGACAAAGTTAGTTCTAGGACAAAGGGTCCATGCATATGAAAAACTGTTCTTTTATGCTGAAATACAAGGTCTGATCAAAATGAAAATCTTTAAACACTTTATAACTACAAGACCAAATTAACTTTTTGGACTACTTTGGGAATTAAACTTCCATCCAGCTGCATCCTTGGTTAAAATGAAGGAATTATGGAGGTATCGTGAAAAATGAACGATCAGCCTGAGCTTAAGATGAAGAGGGCTGAGTGAACATCACACATTGGTTTGCTTTTTGAGCTTGCAACTTAGACACGCGTGAGCTGTTGTGCTAAATGGAGATTGTCCACTATGCGTTAGAAATAATTGTTTTGATAAATGGGGAAATTAGGATAACACTCCCTGCAGTTGTTGTAGTCTTCGGTAATTTGTGTAAGACTTGCTTTGACTTGAATGTTCCGCATGAGAATAACATGAGGAACTGCGGTAAAGCCAGGCTCGCGAGGAGACCCTGTGATTGGGCAGTCTAATTACTCCGGCGGAACATAAAGATTATAGGCTTAGCCATTAGAGCTGAGCAGCCTCCTTCATCCACCCAGATTAAACCAGGCTTTTATGATGTTTGTCTTTGAGTCACCGACACCACACTGTCGTTATGTCTCATGTGTGATTGTGTGTGTTCTGAGCCTAATGAGTGCGCACAAATGAGGGGACAAAGCTCGAGCACAGGGGACGTTCAGGGTTCAGGCTAATCCTAGTCTCAATGTGCAAAGATGTGTTGCATCCAGTTATCAAAAACTTCCCTCTGTTGTGATAGTTTTGTTGTCGTAAACTGTTTTCTCAGCAGGAATAATTTATTTCACAAACGATTTCTATCTCATATAATGATTTGGGAATTATTCTGACTAAGTCTCTCTGCATTAACAAATTGTCCATGTCCATGTTGGAAGGCTACACTGTAGTTTCTCGGATCGGCTCGTGTCTCTCATGACCCCTCGCGGAAGTAAGTGGAATAAGACACATGATGAATAATTGAGTAAATGATTTTGATTAAACCACAGAAGTCAGATATGACCTTCGAGATCACTGTGTTATTCACTTCATAATAATAATTAAAATGACGTAAGCTTGTATTTTGTTTCACAAGACTGTGTAGAAAAGTTTCTCAAAGTGCAACACTGTAATTATTATTCATTCACTCCATACTCAGTGGTGGTGAGTTGGGCTTGTTGATGTTAAATGATGTGAAAAAAATGAATGTAATGGGGGGGGAATTGGGGGAAATTGGTACTGAATAAGAAAAAGACAGGTACCAAAAAATATTTTTCTTTAGATAGCACATGTTGATGCCTGGCGGGTCTTGATACTGCACTAAAGAAAGTTATTTGCTTGTTTCAGCTCAAATACATGTTTTTGTTTGTTTGTTTGCTTTTAAGATATAGTCTATTGTTGTTCTGGTGGTTCCTACGACGTATGATGAGAATCCATTGGACAAGCCACACATCAAATGATAGTGTTACAGAGAAGTGGCCAACAGAGGAAGCTTGTGAAGCAGATACGTAAACAACAATTTTGTCTTGGAAAAAATAGAAAACAGACTTGCTGACACCGTACCGTGAATGTGTGGAGGTAAAGCAGGAGATCTGAGGCACTCAATATGTAGAAAATTTGACTAAAAGTCCTTTAATTGATACATGGACAACACCAACACGCTTCGACAAACCTCTTCATCAGGGCTTTGTAACAAACAATTTTGTCTTTTTGGGACACTGTATGAGGAAGGAAGGATTGGAATGGTTGTTCCTCACCGGGAAAATCAATGGGAAGTCAGACAGAGGGAGACAGAGAACAACTTTCCTCCAGAACATCGCTGCCTGGACTGGAATGGACAACATGAAACTGCTGAGACAAAGAAGGCAAAGAAGAGAGACGATTGACGTTCGATGGTTACTACGTCGCCTGATATGGCCCTGCGAGAGAGACTTGTTCTATTTCATGGTTCTCGATGACAAATGATTTATTATAGGTAACCAGCATCGTAAACCAAGTGTCCTTATTAAAGTACTATCACAAAAAAAGAAAAAGAAACGGTACCCAGCCTTAGTTGTAAGCTGCTGGTCGAGGCTGCCAATCTCTCCAGTGTTTCCTTGGACTGAACAATATTTTGAAGGTTTGTTCAGAGGGATTTCTAATAGTTAATTCCTAGCCTGATTTATTGCGTTTTGAACCCCAAAAAACAAGGATAAATTTTATTTTTTTACAGATTTATTCACTAGTAACAGAATATCTAAAATCCCCTCTGAACACATTTTTCTACCTAATATTTTAACTGAATGAAACCATGAATTATCTGTTATTTAGATATTATCACTGAAAATATAGGGAATTACACATAAAATCCCTCATTTCCATATGAATGACTAAATGACTGAAAACATGCAATGCATTTTTCCTCCAGTAATGTAGAGGAAACATTTCAAATTGATAGCACTCAATTACATTTTTTTCCCTATTCACCTGCAGTGCCTCGCCTTAAAACTAAACCAAGTCTAGACACAGCTGATGCACTACACTGTATTTATACAGTGCAATGCGTGAATCCTGTCCTTAAAAGTTAATCCCCGAGAGAGCATGCAACTTCTACTGCTTTCTCTGTCTATTATTTTTTTGTTCGGCGAAGTTGTCAATGCTGAGCAAATGTAGACATATCACCTGACCTCTTCTTTGCTCTGGGGATGTCTCTCTCAAGTCGAGCTCAAACTGCTCAAGGCCCTCTCCCTCACCCACATCCTCCACTGTCCATTGATTATCACACAGATACATGGATAGCTCTTCGCTCCGGAGACCGTGTTCTTTGTATCCATTTAGCCGCGTGTGTGGAGATTGATAATTGTGTGCTCCAGGAGGCCTATGATGATGAGGGTGATTAATAATGCTGGGGGCTCTCTCGCTCCCAAAAGGCCTCTCTGAAACGGCGATACCTGGATCTTTTATTAATGACACACTTAGTTCTGCTTTATTAGGCCACGGCCGGGAAGCAGCGCTGTCCAGGTAAAAGGGAGAAGGACTTTTAACAGAGTCAAGAGAGCTGAGGCAAAGCAAGCACCAGCCAGTGATCCTTAGAAGACCAGATGTTAGTTAACTGTTGCTATGTTTGCTTTTAAGGGCAGCGGATTGAGCTTCAAGGTTTGACTATATGTGCAAGATACTGCCCATGTATTCTACATAGTTGTCATTACATAAAAAAGTGGATATGTGCTACCCAAAGCCAAATGGAAAATGTTAAAAGTGCATACAATGGTGTCAATACTTCATCATTTGTCTTGTGTCTTTGAAAGTAACTTCAGTAAAGCTCAACTCACCACGTTATTGCGCTGCTTTATTATGAAAGTATAGTGTGTTAGAGTACTCCTGCGGTACTCATAATACTTTATATAACCTTTATTTGCTGATCATGTTTGATCAAAGTTCCCTTTTACAAACCAAGCTGCCATAGAATATAAACCACACAAACAACAGCTGGATATATTAGTGAATGCATAAATAATTGTGCAATAAATCAGCTTTTCTCAGCTTTATTTGGGGTTTTATACTGACAAACAACAACATGCGCCCTTGAAATGCAATGAAACAGACGATAGTTAGATAAAGATGAAGACAAATGTGGTGAGTAGCTCTGATAACGAAACATTTGTGCTCAAAAGTTTACATACACTTTTAATCTCTCGGACATTTTTCATAGAATATGAATGATAACACAAAAATCATCTTTTTCCACTCATGGTTAGTGGTTGTGCGAAGCCATTTATTGTCAAAGAACTGAGTTTACTCTTTTGAAATCATAATGAAACAGAAACTACTCAAATGTCCCTGAAAAATTTGTCAGGAGCAAAAGAAAACTCACTTCAGGACTCTCTGACAAAATTAGACTCTCTGACAAAATGTTTCAAGTTGCACAATATGTAAACTTTTGATCAGGGACATTTGGCTAGTTTCTGACAATAAATGGCTTCACGCAGCCACTAACATGAGTGAAATAAAGGTGTTGGTGTTGTCATTCATATTCCATGAAATGCATAAGTTTACATCCCCTGACATTCTGCCAGGGCACAGGCTCTCTGTTGTCCAGGCACAAGTGCCCACTCTGGTAGTATTAGGATCTCTCCCTTCATGTGGATCTCCCTGAGGTTTCTTCATTTGTACAAAAAGGTGTTTGGAAGGTCCAAACCCCCAGGACAATTAATATTCACTCATTGTCTTTCTTTTTCTTGTGAATGCCCTACGAGGCGACGTTGTTGTGATTTTGGGCTATACAAAATGAATTGAATTAGTATTAGATTAATTGAGCATGTGAAACTAGCATGTTGCACTACTTTCCAAAAGGGATCTGACTACTCTAACCTGCTACTAGGTCATGAGTTTCCCCCAACACTGTTAACAACACTAAATACATATGATTATCTTATATCAATGTCTCAATAGCAAAATCCTTAACGACAAAATTGATGTGCACTAATATGAAAAGAGGGGGCTTTCTTTTCTAATTGCTCAGTTACTCTGGTTCTTTCCTCGAGTGATCAAGCATGAAACACATCAATCCTAATAAAAAAACACCCTGAGTCCATTCCAGCTGAGACAAAGCAGCCAGACAGGAGCACTGTACTGGGTGAGACCGACTAGTCCCTCCAGGTTGCACGCTTATTAAAGGAGAACCCACACAGGGCTGTTTGAAAATGTCACTCTTAGATGACTTAAGAGAGTGAAACCAGCTGCAGATTGTGACCTAGAGCGAAAGTTTGTTGAGGTCAAGTCCTATAATGAAACAAATACTGACAAGCTTCACACAAACACACACACACACAGTTCCTCCAGGGACAGACGGAAAAAACCAGAAGCACAAACCTAGAGAATGGTATTGTGCCCAAACCAGCCCTAAAATACAAACATCTTATAACTCAAGACTTTTTACATTTCTATATACGCTTTATGAGTCAAATTTTAGATTCTATGCTGATAAAAACACTTAGGTGAATATAGCAAAGTATGAACCAGAAACTACTGTAATTTTCTTTTTTTATTGGATGATCATCTTGGCTCCTAGAGGCCGAGTTAAGATAAGATAGTTCTTTATTGATCTCACAATGGAGAAATGTACTTGTTACAACAGCTCTTAGGACAGGATCACACAGTGGGGTGCAAAAAGTCAGGAAATGTGCCATCAAGAAGAGAAAAGAGTTTGCAAACAGTAGTAATGATACTGGAATAAACTACATTTAAAAAGCTAGTACTGATAAAATAAAATAAGTGTCTCTTAGCATCTATCAATAAAACTGTATAAACTGTATTAGAAAAAAACATGTTTCTTTGACGTATTGAAGTAGTGAGTAGCTCGCTGCCATTTTTGTATCGCAAAAGTAGCTCACTATGTTAAAAGTTGGAGACAACTGTTCTAAATCAAAGTTTATTTGTAGAGCTCTAACTCAAAGTGCTGTACTGTTTACATGAAATTATATTGAAAATGTGAACAAACCATACAAATTAAATCAATAAACCTTCATTCAAAGTGCAATAACAACCAATACAATAAGGCTGAAATCATTTGAATTGCCATATTCACGGCTAAACAGTATCTATTAACACATGATTTTTTTTTTTTATTATATTGATTTTATTTCATCAGGAAGTCCCATTGAGATTGAAATCTCATTGTCCCGAGTACAAACTGATAAAATATCACATTCGAACAATTTAAGCATTAAAAATATTTGGTTGTAGCAATTACAGGAATCACAGGAAGTAGAAAACGCAAGCCTTTTTCGTTCAGGGGAAGATTTCAAGTCCAACTAACGTCTATATTGTCATTATCTTGAATTCATGGCACCTTTAAACACACTATATCTGAGTGACTGAATAAAATGGATACACAAACACATACTGTACCTAACGTTCCTATAACAGTTCTAAAATCCCAGATATGAGTTTATAAACACGTTTCTACAGCTTTGGAGGTCACTTGTTTGGTCCCTGTCACAGAAATGCAAGAAAAGTGTCCTGCAAACTCATGAAATTGACAAAAATGCTTTATATTTCGATGCCCAGCGTCACTTCCACAAATGACTGCGTTTACACTGTACTAACATATGGTGACCAGATTGTTCACATTAAAAACTGGGACAAAATGTAGTTTTTCTTGTGTTTTTTCTCAAATTTTTTCGTCATTTTTCTTGTCTTTTCTTATATATGTTTTGTGAGGTTTTTTTTTTTTTGTTTTCGTAATTTTTGTCTTTTTTATCATATTTTTTTTCCCATTTTTTCATCATTCTTTTGTATTTCTTCTTCCTTTTTGGTCATTTTTTCCTCATTTTTCTCGCATGTCGTCATTTTC
>OMNZ01108794.1:4096-14450 GCA_900303255.1 Lesueurigobius sanzi | reverse complement strand
TTTTATTACAAACAATGAAAGTGGCAGCGAGTAAATTCAATTGATAGTTGTGGTCCAAAGACATTCCTAACTTCCCTAGCGTATTTCTAAAATCCAATTTCTTCAAAGAGATGAGTTTATGAGCACATTTCACACCTAGCGTGGTCACTTTTTTGGGTCACTGTCACAGGAATGCCTGTAAACTCATGAAATTGATACAAAAATGCTTAATATTTAGATACCCAGTTTTATTTCCACAAATATCTGAGCTTACAATACACTAAAGGAGGACTAAACAAATTTCATTCCTCTTCTAGGTAAAAATCAGGTATAGTGCCTTTAACCGTGCTGAGAATCGTTGGGATGTGCTGGACATGGCTTTGCGCAGTGGTCACACTCTCCCATCACCAATACAAGATCTTAAATAAATCTTTTAACACTGCAGAAGCTTGTTGAAACAATGCCACAGCTAATGGTGCAGTGATCAAAGCTAAAGGCGCAGTCCAAGGTGTGTTTTTTGGTGACTTTTTCTTTGGCCAGGAAGTATATTAGCTGTGCAAATCTCATACTGTATGTAAATCAGTTTGCGCAGTGGCCTTTTAGCGTTTAAGACAGACATCTCCACAGCACCTGCTTTGTACACCACTTCAACTATTTCGCATATGTCCAAACACTTAATAAATCCAGCTCTACAGGTGTACGCTATACTAAACATTAACGTTTTTCCACTTGCACCAGATGCCCTTCCAGCAATCTTTTTTCAAATTCCCGGACTTTGGCAAAGACTTTAAAAGACGGCTTGCAATAGCATCAATTTGGATCATTTTTACCACAGTGTTAAATGTATAGGCACGACTTTAACCTTGCAGCTGCATGGCTCTTGATTTGCGGCCTGGATGGCAGCGCTCCCTGCTTTAGGGAACATTAGCAATTGTTTCTCTGCTCCACAAATCAACGTGATCTGATTAGGTCACCTCTTTTAGCACTAAGAGATTCTCGCCTCCACATTCGGCGCGACGGTATGCATAGATTCAGAGTGCACTCCCAATCAGCTATCTGTGGTTTATTCGTCTCGGCGGTACAATGGGGTACAATCGTAATGAGAGCAAATATTTTTAAAGCCGCGTGTTGTGTTTGTGTCTCAAGGCATTACTAAGCAAAAAAAAACTAAACACACGCACGCAGCTGCAGCTCGGCTAATGAGGATCTATATTATGTGTGGTAAAGGAAACAAGTAAATAGAAAGAAAAGTCTCTTTGGGGATTCCAAGTAGTCTAATTTATTGAGTATTTAAGCTAAGGTAAACCCTGTGAGGTATACCTTTATTTAATATCAGTTCTTCCTGGTGAGAACATACTGTATAACATCAAAACCCAGCCTTTTATTTAACTTGACAAGGGATGGGATTTAGGGCTCTTCAATAAGAGCTGGATCTTTGGGATCAATTCAAACAGCCATTCAAATGACTGTGCGAGTGAAAAAAATGGTTTCATCTGTGCGAGCTAAAAACAAAACGGCAGATGCTCATCAGAGAGCGAACTATGGCCCCAGGGTCTCTATGCGCAGCCCCGAGAGACTTCCCCGAGGCAGTCATACACCACACACTCAATAGTGTGTGCGTGCGGGGCAACCTTTTGTGCAGACAAGTGCCCTGCTTCGCCCGAACCGCATGTTTCAATCAATCAATCAATCAATTTATTTTTGTAACGCCCAATATCATAACAGAAGTCATCTCAAAGGTCGGTATGGACAAAAACAAATCAATATCAGACATCAAGAATGATCAAAATAAGTCACACACGAATGAAATGTCTCAACCAGATGTTTGGTCCTACCTGAGTTCACGATGATTTCCTCGCAGTTAGAAAGTAGTTTGTTTGTAACAGAGAGCAGCTGACTTAACCTGTTAAAGGGCGTGTTGCGTCCTTGCAACGTGGAAACACCATGACTTTGGTAGCGCCCTGTAAACAGCATAAGATGCAGCCTAATAGTCTTCCTACCGGTCTGTCCCTTTCCCATCTTTTCAACTATACATAAGTCAATTTGAGCCACAGCAACACAGTGCAATGGCCACAAGCTTTAATCGAGTCTTAAAACAAATGAACAAAATAGCTTTACCTATGATTGATGTCTTGTTATGGTCCAAAACAGCACACAGCCTTATGTGTTAGGTCTCATTCTGTCCAACTCTGAATGTGTGGACCGTAAGGACTGTAAGGCTCTGGGTCATATTTGCAGTTATCATCCTGGAATGTCGGCCAGAACACCACTCTAGAGCCAGGATGAATATTCAGGTGGAACTTATGGGGCAGACTTGAGTTGACTAAACCCCACTGGAGACAATGATGAGGACACCAGGCTGTATTTCAACTTCTTGTATTGAACAAACCAGTAAGTGGCTACAGCTAATAAAGCTAATGCATGTTATGACCCCAGGGCCCCTCCCCCTGTGCTGCTCTGTGCAGACAGCATCATCACTACTGTGTTTTACTCAAGCTCCTCTGTCCGTTTTAACCAATAAGCAGTCACCATATACTATGGATAATTATAATAAGATGATAAATTGAGAGATGTGCAGCACTTAAAACCCATAAGCTAAAAGGATAAGTGATCAAATATTAAGAAGTATAGTGCACTGGGGACAGAAATGATATCAGACAGCTTACTTACTTTTTCTCAGATTATGTTTGTGATAGATAAGATATTATTTGATAGTAAAAATCGAATTTCTAATACTGCACATGACTGATGTGGCAGATTTGGAAAAACTAAACTAAAACTGACTAAAACTAACCTTTTTTCGATAAAAAAAACAGGCTAAAGTAGTACTGACAGATTTTGATAACTTTTAAATCTATGGGCTTTTTACATTCTGTTGTGACATCACATGAATACAACCTATAGGACCACATTTGGTGCTTACGTGCGCAAACAAATGAAAAAGTTGGCACCAGCCATACTAAAAAAAAAAAAAAAAAGTTAGTCTAGAGCCCTGTGTTGTTCTTCTATAATCCTTTTGTAACCTGTGTCTTGACCTACACATGTTTGCCCTGTTGCCAAGCGGTTTGGATACATCTGTGTAAAACTGGATGAAAAAGAACATAGCTAAACTTGTTCCATCACACAGTGCAGAGAACATCAACCTACTAGTCTTCCACACTTCTTTGACCTCCAAGAAAGTCACACGAGAACTTCTTTTCCTTTCATTTGAAACCTGGATGTGGCACCATTTTGGACCGGCATTGTTATTCAAATTGAGTTTTTTGACATCCCATTCTCCCAAAACACTGTAAAAGATTAAAGGATTTACAACTATGGTTCCATTTCATCGCTTTCATTCAGTATTCATTGAGCGCTCCCTCGGCTGCTGTGAGCACCTGGTCTCTCCCTGTCAGTCACGCCGCCGCCGAGGAGATGGATGGACGCGATATGCTAATGCTCTGACCTGTGCAATACAATATGGGCCTTCGGTGGGACCCTTCGGAGGATAACTACTCTGGTCCCGGGAACTCTTCTCTATGAAGTCTCTGTGTTTCTCCAATGTGAATTTAAATAGCAAGTGAGAAGAGAAAGGGTGTTGAGTTGGAGATTATGCAACCAGACAATGGTGATCTCCTGAGGGTTGTGTAGGTGAAAACTGCCTCAGAAATCTGGCAATACGCAAGACAAACAATGGGGGATTTGAGTGGGGCTGCTTCAGACTACGTCTCAGTTGCACTGGACTGTGATATTAAGTGTAAGCCTTACAGATTGATCAAATTAAGATTTTCCGTTTCAGGCATTTTTCAGTGTTTTTGGTCAATGGATCTTTTGCGTTTTGCATGACGTAATTCACACTGAAATATACTCATAAAGAATGATGCTTTCGTTTTCAAACCAAGTCTAAACCACAAACCAGCTTTAAAACAGGACCAAGCCAGGACTAATCCAGGTCTAAACCATGAACCAGGTTTAAACCAGGTCAAACAGAGACTGAATGAGCCACCTCTGACACTTTCTGATAAGAATGACCTCACAGCAGCTTTAGACTGACAGACTATTCATCACCGTGAAAATACATAAGAAGCCTTCATTTGCAAAAGCAGATATCTCTGTTTGAATTTTTTATTACCATTTAAGAAAGGTGACACCAGTAAAACTAAAGTTGAATCCATTTGAGCAATAAAAAGTAGCTTAATATTTCTGAAGCAATAAAATAGGTCTGGTCATTAAAACACTGATACATGAAGAGAAAATTACAAGTAGATTTTGAAGTTGATTTTTGGCACTTATCTGGCTGTGAGCTACTTCTGCTTCAAAGGACTGCCATTGATATTGGACTGCCAAGATGATAATTCAACACAATTAAAGAAAATTTCAGTAGTTTCCGCTTTATACTATATAAACATATGTAGAAATTTGGAAAGCCATTGGCGAGCTACTTGGAAAGGGCTGGCAGGCTACCGGTAGCTCTCGAGCTGCTGGTTGGAGATCCCTGGTCTAGTTAGTAATTAATTGTGTAGAAAGGCCCAACCAGGGACTGGAGATGTGAATGCAACTGTGCTTTGTAACCATGTCTGACTGCATTGTCCCTGACAAATACATACACAGATAAATCACTTCTAAGAGAATATACTGCACATGACTGATATGGCATATTTGGAAAAACTAAACTATAAACTAAAACTGACTAAGGTTATAACCTTTTTTCAGTTTTCGTCGACTTAAACCAGGCTAAAGTAGTAATGACAGATTTTGATAACTTTTAAAACTATAGGCTTTTTACATTCTGTTGTGACATCACATGAATACAACCTATAGGACCACATTTGGTGCTTGTTTGATTTGCTGTTCTTGTTTTATCCACTAAAAAGGAGCAAAATTACAAAGTATATGTTGATTTTTGTCAATGTCACTTATCTCTTTTTGAATAAGTAACATGCATAAAACGCGCTCAACTCACAAATGCTCTCTGCCTGGGTGCAGATTCCTGGGAAGAATGTAGAAACGACAGAAAGGACAGCACCACTCAGGATAAACTTTTACTGCCCGTCAGCCTGTCTAACGTTTCGGCTCTGTCCCTTCTTCAGTGTCAGGCCTGACATCTGTTTTTGCAAACAAACTCTTCATGTTTGTGTAGGTTCTCAGTCGGTTCTCAGTCGTCTTCATGTGTTTAAACCTCTATTCAAAATAATTTTACTTCAGTTCAAAAATGTAGTAAAAAAGAGGCTCCACAATTAATCACAATCGAATCGATGACACAACTTTAAATACTGCTATAACATAACCCTGAAGGCTGAGTCTTGCGTCTCCAGCGTTTCATGAAGCTGAACTGTAATAAATGAATACTGCGATGTATAATAGATGTTTTAGAAGTGTATTTTGCTGACAATACTAGGGCTGGGACAATAAACAATAATACCGGTAATCACGATGAAAAGAAGACACAATTAGTTAATTGTAGCATTTTTATTCATAATTGGCATCGTCAGAGCACATGGCTAAGGTCGGACCAGCTATGGCAGAAACAAAACCCAATGCACCATTAAAAACATGTGCAATAATTATCATGATAATATTACAATCACAATAATTTTGGAAATAATATTAAAATTGCAAATCCAATCACAATTTGCAATTAGGTTTCGTCAAAATCGTCCAGCCCCAGTAGAAAGTACAGATACCTGCTGTAAAATATAACGAAGTAAGGCATTTTCATCATAACATACTTAGGTAAAGTAAAGTACTTAAAATGTGTATTTTTAACTTGTGCAGTACTTGTGCTTTATAATAAATTACTTTCCACCATTGAGAGTCAAAATATTAATCAAAAAAATGTTTTTTTAGACAATCAAATGTGCTGGTGTGCTGCATAGTACTGAAAGATTTTAAAAAAAAAAGTACCAATCTGGACATATACTTTATATTTCTGAAGTAAAGGCAGACGTCGAGGTTGAAAAATATCCCACAAAGACCAGGATATTTTCAAGCTGAAAAGTTGTCCTAAAACCTTTGCTGCAACAATAGTGAAGCACAAAATAAGACGAAGCATCAGTAGCAACACACAATAAACAAACTGGGGCTGCATTCGGTCTCAGGATTAGACCCAAGACGGTATCATTGGCTCTAGCAGGTTATTCACCAAGACATATTGACTTGCTTTGATCTATTCCTTGTCCAAAAGATTTGAAAATGAGTACGTTTCAAACATAATTTCTGCTTGATTTAATAAACCACCTCTCATTACGGGCATGCACACGCCCCTAACCCTAAATAAACCTTGCCCCAACATGGCTACTCAAATTAGCAGTCACATCGTTCGTGTCTCTCTTGGGGCACTAACAAAATGATGATCACCGGCATCACACTTTGACAAGAGAGACAGTGATAAAACGCTCTGAAAATTGACAGCTTGCTTAAATTAGCATAATTAGCTCCAACAGCAGCAATTAGGCCGTCACTATCTTCCATCAAAGCCAAAAGTGTCGGTGTGGCCTTTTGATCTCATTTAGATTCCGAGGCCTTAGTTCGGTGCTGTGACTGACACAAATCAGCTCCATGGCTGGTCCTCTCAACTATAAATTAAACAGGCACATATATAAGTTATGGGATTCCATAAAAGTAGCAAGTGGAAAGTATGTCATGTTGAAAGCATCTTAAAGGTTCTTGTGTGTGGTGACATAAGATACTCAGAAGATTATGTAGTCAGCAAAACTCTACTCAGAAGGTTCTTTACTCAGAAGCGTGTTTGTTCGCAAAAGCAGATATCTCTGTTTAGAAGTTTTTGTAAAATTGTTTAAGATATTCATCACTGTGCTCTACAGCTGACACTAGTGAATGTAAATGTTGAATAAATCAATAACAAGTGACTTAAGATTTCTGATTCACTAAAATAGGCCTGGACATAAAAACTCACAGCTACACAAATAGAAAAGTACAAGCATATGGAGATTTGTGTCAATGGAATTTATCTGTATTTGCAAATTAACTCCTCAATGACTTGCTTTCAATAGCAAATAATCTAAAAACCTATCAATGTAAAATGCTGCTATTTCTGCACTAAACTCAGTTGTGTTACAGGGGATGGAACCACATACCTGGCCCTAATCCTAACCTTTTTAGATTTTGATTTCCATGACCTAAACCTAACCATATTCTTGGGAGGAACAATCTCAGTTTTACATGGAATTATTTGCATGTTATAATTCTGTTAGTTTGTTTTTTTCGTTTCAATTTTCTGAGTAAAGAACCTTCTGAGTATAAGGACACCCCACTTGTTTATGTGTAATTCAGGCTTTACATGAAAACAAAACAATGGGCCTCATTCATGAATATTTTCTTAAGAAAAAGTTCTTAAGTACAACTTAGGAGAAACTTAAGAAAAACTTCAGTCTGATTCACGGAGCGTTCTTAAGAAGACAAAACTGTTCTTAAAAAGAGAGAAGATTTTTTTGTGCGTAAGAGTCCTCCTGACTGTTCTTAGGATTTGTTCTTCCAGAAGAGTAGAGTAGGCCCTAAGAACAAATTTGTGCGTAAGTTTGTTTCGTGAATGAGGCCCAATGTTACCAGCAGAGGGGACTAGAGCTAAGCAGTTTCTATAAATACAGTTGTTTACTATTCGAAAGGTATAATTTCAAGTCTTACCTCAAAGATGGCAAGGTCAATGAAGTGTGTGGAAACCATAGACTGTATATTAACAATGGACCTAGCTTCCACAATAGCGATCAGTGCAGGCTACCGAAGCTCAGTTATGCTAGCTGTGTGGCTCGGTTGGAGCCAGCTTCATTATTCAGAATAGGGTGAAAATAAAAATGAAAATAGTGAAATGAAAAAAATAGGACGATGTTGTGTGAAGACAAACATGTGACGGTAACAATGACAAGTCTGTGCCCAATAATGACTTAAAGAGGGGCCAAAAAGTCCATTAGAGCAAGGAACTTCCAGAGTCAACCCCCACTTCCTTATGGTCTCAAGAAGTAGTGGGCTACAATTCCTGATTTACGAAATACGTGCACGTTCAACGTTTAGTCAAACTGCACAGGCGCAAGACCTAAGGTAGCCCGGATGGTGGGACAAAAACATGTCGGATAACAAGCAAAAGCGGCGAAAAGTGTGAGAATTGAAGAAGTATTCGCGGGACAAAGGTCGAAAAAGATCGTGAAGTTGAATTAGAGAATCTGGTGGAAGAAGCGGTGGAGAGAAAAGTGGAGCTGGAGCATGAGGAACACTCCTGAAGCTGAGAATGTCTCCTGATCAGGTCAGTCACTGTGACTGTATCACTAAGTCATCAGGTCATTCATTTAAACCACTGTGTTTTGCTACGATCATACCGTCTCTGTTGTACAGTCTTATCTGTCTATTCCTAGCAAGTAAATATGCTAACGCTGGCTACGTCGGCTAGCGCTAGGCTAATGTCAGTAGCTTATGTATAGTTGTTAGCTATACTGTTAGTGACGGGTCTTTGAGAGGACCTGCACTTTCCGAAAACATAATCAGGCTACAGGGAAAGAATGACCTTAGGGGTGTTCCATGTATCGTTGAGGAAAAGTCAGAACACTGGGGCTAAAGTACGTCCATTTGTTTACGCATAATGACTAGCCATGTGCCTCTGGTGCGTGCGAGTCAAGTCTTCGGATTAATATGATAGAACTGGAAAAGGCTTTACTCCTTTACAATATTGCTGAATTAAGATGTGTCTTTCAGAGTGAAAGTTATTAGCTCTGTATCTACTGCTGATGTTTTTTTTTTTTTACTTAAAATGCTGGGAATGCATGTTTTTGTCCCACCATCCGGTTAGCTTGGGCATTGCGCATGCGCAGTTTGACTAAACATTGAACGTGCACGTATTTCGGAAATCAGGAATTAGTCCATTATTATACAGTCTATGGTGGAAACTGAGAATGAGTTCCACTCTGATATCAGCAGGTGG
The DNA here is from genome assembly GCA_900303255.1 of Lesueurigobius sanzi. Lineage (NCBI taxonomy): Eukaryota > Metazoa > Chordata > Actinopteri > Gobiiformes > Gobiidae > Lesueurigobius > Lesueurigobius sanzi. Next base: position 5,563 of record OMNZ01108794.1, on the reverse strand, counting down.
TACAGCAAATAAAATTTCAGGAATCTGCATGTTTCCTCCAAGTGATCTGCTAAAAACATGTACACACCAGGATGAAAAGTGCATTATTTTGTGACTGTTAAGCTGGACATACACTGTGCGATTAAAGAGACACCAATTTCGTAGCACGACAAATTCAAAGTCGTGCGATTGTAAGCCTGAGCGAGCGTCTCTGTCTTACAGTGTGCGCAGATCTACGAGTCGCGATTAACTGTTCACGACAAACACACGACTCAAAATTGCTCGGTCGCAGAGTTGTTAGACGTGTTTCATGTTTGCCGTGAGTCGTGGAGACCCAGTGTTGCTGTAGCACTGCTGAGGCCAGTGACATGTACGTGGTAAAACAGTTGCTGAAGCCGGAGGAGAAGGGAGCGGACAGAGCGCGCAAAAGGTGAGCGTGGGAAACTGCTGATAACGTCTCCCTGAACAAATCAACACAGACATGAAAGTCTGCAGAGGTTTAGGGGTTAGGCTGTAATTTAAGCTAGGCTACTTTCCGCTGAAACGTGCCTCCTCAACGTTTGAGTGCTAATGAATGTTTCAGTGTTAAAATGTGTTGTTTGAGAGGAGAGTAGGACGGATCAAACCTGTATCCAGAGGGCTGGGCAATATGGCCAAGAAATCTTAGTACGATTTTCGGTAACACTTTAGATTACTGACCACTACATACTGTGTACTAACAAGGTAATTACTCAATACTTTCCATGTAAAACCAAGATAGTTGCACCCTATTACTGTATTAACACTGTAATATCATAGTTATTTTCAAGTTTCTACCACTACATAGTACTACTATGTAGTAACAAGGTAACTACAAAGTATTTACTCTATTCTTACCATGTAAGATAGTTACCACTACATAACATGTACTTATCCTTTAGTACATAGTAAGTACAACATAACAGGTTACTTAAAGTGTAAGTAACATAGAAAATGGTCAATAATCTAAAGAAGGACTTTCCCAGGTTTTACCCGTAACAACTCATAACATTTTGTCTATGCAAGTTCTCAGTCGTACAGGAGTTGTCCACCGTAGGCAAAGATTCTTCATCTGTACTCTGTAGTTGAAGGACATTTCACTCTATCCAAATACCTTTGTCAGCACTGAGCAAAGCTGGACACCAGTGGGCTTCACAAAGACCAGTAGGAGGAGTTTGTCTGTAAGTCCCACCCTCTTTCACCTACACTTCAACTACAGAGTACAGATGAAGACTGAAGAATCTTTGCCTACGATGGACAACTCCTAGACGACTGAGAACCTACACAGACAGAATGTTATAATGAGTTGTTACAGGTAAAACCTGGGAAAGTCCTGCTTTAGATTATTGACCATTTTCAATGTTACTTACACGTTAAGTAACCTATTGTTATGTTGTACATAAAATGTAGTTATCCTTTAGTACATAGTATGTTGTGGTAACTATTTTGGTAATACATGTATAGAGTAAA
>OMNZ01108790.1:30160-41594 GCA_900303255.1 Lesueurigobius sanzi | reverse complement strand
TTTAATATAATCAATAATTTATCGTACACTAAATACCACAATATGCCTGCAGGTGTCACTGTTGTTCCATAAATAAACTTTATTGGCAGGTACTTCAGCATTCTAGCCTGATTCAAGCTTGTTAGGCAGTCGACAAAATACTCCTTTTTCTCATTCTTCCACACCATTTTCCGACAAACTACTTGTCTATATTTTAAGGAAAATTAAAGTAATTTAAGTAAGTAGAAACGTTGACAAATTGGAATGCATTCCCTTCTTAATTATTCTATCAATCTAGTTTGAGCTATAGTCCCCAGAAGTCCTTTCAAAAGGAGCTTTTAAAAAGAGCCCCATTGTGATTCATTGCTCTGTTCCACCTTTGCTGTTTAAACTTGTTTGGAATTTGAGATGTAGGCTCCGTCAACTAGAACTCTGTCAGTCTGTAGCCTACTTCTCTTCTAACATCATTTGAAGTTCCTATTAAAAGACCAATCCAGAGGACAGTTTTATTAGATCGTTTTGCCTCTGGTTGAACCTGAATGTCTCATAGTCTGTAGAGTAGGAGTTTTCTGAAGTGGCCACAGATCAAAGAACTTAAGAAAACCATTTAAAACCAAGTGTACACAATATAATTTATTTTACAGACTTATTAATTCTTCTAAGGGTTTGTTGGATGTTATTAAATCCACAACTTCTTCCCCAGCTCACTTTTAGCAGAGTTACATACCACAATAAATAGACAAACTGTGGCCCTGGTGACATTGGGAGTTGTTTTGACACTTATTGTTTGGTCAGTGACAAACTGAGGAAACAAGGCTGAACAGACTAAACTTAATTTTGAATGAGAATTTCAAGCTTTATGCTAAAATGTTAATAGATTTTTTGTGGCAATACAATACATTATGTACGTACTATGTGTTGCCCACCTGAACATCCAGACTCAGAATTGATTCCCAAATCTGTCATCGTGGAACATTATTCTCCTTTTTCCACAGGCACATGTCAATGCTGTTCCCTGCTTCATGCCCATAGCTGCTGGAATAGCCTCCTGACCTAAAAGGAGATTGGTAAATAAATAAAGTTTAAAGCAGGGGTAGGCATCCGACCTGGGAGCCAAATCCGGCCCTTCAACCTCTGGCTTCAAGATGATTTTGAGAAATATTATTTCATATACAGTATATATACAGTATATATACTGTATATGAAACGACGCTCCTTCACCTCTGGGCGACCTAACTGTCCTTGATGGTCTCTCATCAGCATGTAAACATAATATGCTGAAAATATCAATTCCTTTAAAATGTACTGCCAAAATCCTCCATGAGGTCATAAATGATGCACAACAACACTGTATATTTGAAGAAAGTGGTGCTTTACTTTGGGCTACACTGGGATAACGGCAGGCAGGGGCCTGAAGTTCTATTTGTGTGTGTTTCCACTGGGGTCGCCCAGGGAGGCACAACTCAAGTTTTTATTTATTTTTTTATTTCAAGCAAAATTAAAATTTTACACTTACACTACACAATATTGCATTCTGATGAAGTCGCATACAGACGTTTGTGCTTATTCATTACAGTTTTTACATATTTCTTGCAGATTTGCGACAAATAGGCAAAAATGTAGTTTTAACAATTACTGACCCCAATCAGAAGGCCATACATCAAATGTGGACCAGATGTCCATTAACAGGTTGACAGGTTTCTCTCTTGCCAATGCTGCATAGTGTGTTCTTTCGTTGTATTTTTGGGCTCTTCGCCTGATTAAGTTAGCGTGACTTTTAACTGCTCCCAGCCTCACTGCATTTACCTCCATTTACCCTCAATGACTCTCTAGTGCCTAACAAAATACACCACATTTATGTTTTGTCCAGGGACCAAGACTGCTTTTAACCTCTCATTCACACTCCTGTTTATTGGATTTTTCCACAGAAGTTCTAAGTCAAAGCTGAACCCACACTGACTCATCTGTGTGGGCTTTTACTCAGGAATCTATCTCATCCACAAATATTCAAGGTATGTCACGTTTAAACTAACTAATGGTCCAACTCCATTCATTTCGAGTCACTACAAATAAGCGTCAATGTCGTTAGACTCATTTACTGTAAGAGTGGAATCCTTCATGTTTTCTATAGATCACAAAACCTAAAAATAATAAACTGCATTATTATTACCCACATGAAACATGTATGTGCACGCTGCTGACCGCAAGTATCAAGGCGAGACACTGCAGGGGAATAGAAATTGAATGATATATTAATTTGAAACTTTTGCTGTATATTATTGACATACATAAGATGAAACAATGTATTGCAAGTTTAGTGTCATATTATGTTTTCATATAAAAAATAAGGCATTTTATGTGTAAAAATTGTAAGTAATCAATAGAGCCAGGTTAAAATGTTTGGTTTATTTTGTTCATGTATCAGTTACAAAGATTTGCTCTGGTGGGATTTTAGATTTGTTGTTTGGTTTTTGAATAAACTATAGCTATTAGTGAATAAATCTGTTAAAAAAAAATAATAATAATCTAATTTTGACTTGTTTTTGGGGGTTAGAAAGTCATTAAATCAGGCTAGGATTTTAAATTTGAAAAGTCCTTTTGAATAAACCTTCAAAAGTTTTGTTAAGTACAATCCCGGAAAGTTTGGAGTCTATAGGAGCTACTAAAATGGAGAAGTTGCCGCCACAATGTGATAAAAATGCATTTTGAGAAAATGGTACCGTATTTTTCGGACTATAAGTCACACTTTTTGTCAAGGTTTGGCTGGTCCTGTGACTTATACTCAGGTGCGACTTATATATTAATTAATATGTTGGGTTAACATACCAGACACCTATTCAGTTTGTTGTTTATGCTTCGTGTAGCTGAATAACCATCAGTGTGTTACGTTAGCGTACCTATTCAGCCTGTTGTTCTCTATTCTATTGTTATTATTATAACTTGCCTTTTAAGATGTCTATTCTTAGTCTCGGATTTTGTAAAATGAATTTCCCCCTAAAAAATGTGAATTATAGTCCAATGTTTTTTTCTTCTTCATTTTTTGGCTGGTGCGACTTATAGTCCGGAGAATACGGTAATTGAAGTTACAATTTCCCACATAGTTCTTTGGAGAAACATCTAATCAGTGCAATAATTATACTCCTTATTGTAAAGATTAGGTCATTTATTTGTTTCCACGTGAAAGTTTATGTTAAGAGAGCAAGTTAAGGGTGCTGGCATTGACCAACATGGTGCCACAATGCTATCTCTGTGCAGTCTGCGTATCCACCTTGTGCCACTACTGTACTGCCTCCGAGAACTCTCAAAATGCGGCACTATTTCCACGTCGAAAGATGTTATGTCTTGTAAAAACCCACAGTCAGGTTTTGGCTTGGCGTGGGAAGGAAAAACTGACCATCTGGATCACTTTTCACGGAGAAAATGTCTAAATGTTTGTCCAGTTTGATTTCCCCCTAGTCTGTGGTGGTGTTCATTATGGTAATATGTGGGTTTTGTGTTGAGACTGTCCAGGCATGTTCTGGAGGTGTTTCTGAAGTGTCTAAATGTTAAGTGGCTTTTGTCGCACCCGAAGCTGAAATCTTAAACGTAAACGAATCACGAAAGAAGAAAATTACAGCTCTAAAAATACCTCAAAATGTCCAGGCCAACAAAAGAAGACACCTCAAACAAAGTAAATATTTAAGACTTGGTTTAATATCGTAACACCAAGAAGGAATATGTACATCTTTCAACATTTTAGTCCTTCCTTCTCACGTCTTTATGCGTCCATCGGACCTGATTAATAACTTACAGTCCAGTTCAGGCCGTTGTCCCCTTGATTTGACTTGCTTTGAAGTGGTCGTTGTTTTGGTCCGCACCCCACAGTTTTGAGAAGCATGCAATATTTACAAACCGTTTCGGTCCATTCCAGAGACAACACAGAAGTCCATACACAGTGGAAGCAGCGTTGCATTTTACAAGGTTGTTGGATGCAGTTCGTACTAACACTAACAGCAGATGAGAATACATTACTTAGAACTTTGTACAAGCGTTTCAGAAGAAAAGGAGATTGTGGGGCAGTAGATTACCCGTGTTTGACCTGTTCATGTTGGTTCAGGCCTCCTTTAGTCCTAGTCCTGATCATTGGGTAAGATCTGCTTTAGTTGGAGACTAAGCTAGATGTTTTGTCTACATTCCTCCCTTAGATTGACTTTGTTTTTAGTTTAGAAGTGCAGTATTCATTTAGTTGAGATCGGGCATATTGCTGGTTTAGTCCATAAAGCTGGTATAATTTGATTTAGTCATTGGTTGAGATCTGCTTTAGTCCTGGTTTGGTCCAGATTCAGATTTCTGAGACATATCCATGGGTTTCATTCCAATATAGTGATGCCATTATGAGGACTTGATTAAAAAAAAAAATAAAAAAAAATGTACCTTTACTTAACCAGGAAAGTCCCAATGAGATTAAGAACCTCTTTTTCAAGGGAGTCCTGATTTTCTGTCTGCCCAGAAAGTTACACCACTTAAGACCCATGGATATAGACCCTTTCATTGTGTGCAAACATTCTGGGCTTAGCTGGAGGTGGAAAGCTGGATCCCTATCTATTTCCATTGTAGCTGTTGTAAATATCAGATAAAACCTTATTCTATCGTCTCAAATGTCGTTCCTCTTGTTCTCGCACCTTAAGCCACAACAGGACGACCTTTTTTAGTTGTAGTTTTACACTTATAATCACTAGTTTTAGTTTAATCTTATTTCTCTTGCTTACATCCTGCCTCCAGCTGATGTCACTGATGATGTAAGCAGCGAAAGGGTCTATAGTGTGTACACTGTACAGCCATAGTTATGTTACAATCAAACATGACAGGAAGACCAGCAGGACTCCAGCAGTGTAGACATGACATTTTGATTAAACTCTCTTGAAAACGGAGCTGTCCAGTTAAACATTTGGCACTTTTACAATCACACACTTTGAATTGTTCCCTTTCTGACAGCAAAACAAGGTATTTACAAAGATTTTACGCATCGCTGCAATTTGTGAGTGAAAGCTTTTAAGGAAAACTGCAATACGCATTCAAAAGCAGATTTGTGGTTTTCTGTTGAAGGTCAACCTCACTTTGAGCATGTGCCATGATTCAAAGTGGATATATCATGCATATAAGGCTGAAAAACATTCTTTAAAGCGCCTGAGCGATGATATTTTACGTTCTATACATTGAAATGTCTCTGTAAACATTGTTGTTCTAAAACAGTGGTTCTCAACTGGTGCAGCGTCAGAACCCACCATTACCCTAGAACAGGGTCCCCAGCTGGCGGACCTGGGTTCAAATCCGGACCTCCAGAGGCTTTAGTCCGGACCCCAAAGTATTTTCATCCTCAATATACTTTATATTATCTGAATGAACAATTGAATAAACAATATAATTACCGTAGTGAATTAAAATAGCAAAATGACCATGAGGTTAAGACCAGTGACTGCATATTTCCTGACCCCGAACATATGCCGAAGGTTCCAGCGGAAAAGATTGTGGAACTCGAGGAGATTTAGTTGGGGACCCCTGCCCTAGAATGAAAAGCTATGACCCAAATAAGAATTGAATAATGTAAAATATGGTATTTTCCCCAAAATTTATTGTTGAATAAGCATGATATAAGCTTATAAAGTTGAAATTATGGCCATTCGAGTAAGTAAGTTAAGGAAATTTAACAGTGGGACTAATTTTTTGCACTTTAATTTAGAAAAAAAAGTCTAAATTCTTATTATAAGTGAAAGAAATACTTACACTACTGAGATTTTTTTTTTTAACTCAAACTTACTTGAAGTAAGGCCATATACAGTCATCAAGATATATATTTTTTGGGCTCTGTAGAGCAGTGTTTCCCAACCAGGGTGTCGTGGAAATCATCAGGGGAGCCGTAGAAATTTCACCTGATTGGCGTGTAGTGGTCAGGTAGAACGAAGCCCACACTCATGCTGCCAATGAGACTCTCGGGTTATTAACGTATGATGGGGATATGATCTTTGTGAGTGTCTCTCCTCCATTCCAGCAACAATTTCAGTGTTTGGTTCAACTAAACACGCACAGATGTCACACTAAATAAATATATTTTGATTATATGAACATTGTATTTACTTATACTTTTTAGTAACATTTTTGCTTAGTGGGGTGCCTTGTCAGATTTTTTATGTAAAAAGGGTGTCTTGGCTCAAAAAAACACTGGTGTAGAGTAAGGTTTTGTTTGCAGGAACAGGCTTGCGACCCACTGAAAAACATTCTGTGACACACCTTTGGGTCCCGGCCCACCAGTTGAGAACCACTGCTCTAAAATACTAGTGGAGGGGCGGTTGAGGATTTGGCAGCAGTGAGAATAATTTAGAAAAAGTAAACTTTCTCTTTCATCCCACAATGTGGATAGCCCCTCTGAGTAAACACCTTGAGCACAAACTGATCCGATGTTGGATTATGAGCTTTAAAAATGTGGAGGACAGTTTCAGGTTTGAACAATTACGCAATTGTATCTAGGAAGTACAAATCAAAACGCTGGACCATAGAGGAAGTCACGACCACCAGGAAGAAACGACCAAAGTAAACAGGATTAACTCAAAACTGTGTGAATGAAGTAAAATACTACTTCAGGTATGTTTTTCACAAGGGAACGTGATAACATGGCAAGTCAATTTTGATATTTAGAGACAAGGGTCTTAAAATTCCTAAGTAAAGTGCTGTCAGGCCTTATTTTCTGGGTTAGAGTGATTCAAATACTGAAATGATCATGTATTTGACATATTCCGCTCATTGATCCTCCTGATATCACTGGTTTGCACGCACCAAGCAGGATGATTAGCCTATTGTACACGCTTTAGGATGATGGGGGACGCCAGAGGGCATGGAAGAAACCCAACCAGACAGGGCGGAGAACATGCAAACTCCGCCGAGAAAGGCGAGCGCGCGAACTACTCCACCCCCGTGCTGCTGTCGACGAAAGGGAGCGAGCGTCAGTGATAATGAGACACGAGAAGTTAAGAGGCCGTGTTCTGCTATGTACATTATTTGTTGTCGATTCTTTTTTTTTTTTTTCCCCCCGTTGCGTGCAATTCTCAAGGGCGCCAACAAAAAACGGAGAACGCAATCACCCCCTTAAAACGCTTACTCCGACAAGAAACTCTTTCCAGTGTTCAAGGGCATTCTCAAAATCCCACCAAACCCACTCCATCTTCCAGACCACATTTTCTCATTAGTCCACGCTGCGGCCCTGTACATGTTCGGTCCGCGTCCTTGAGAAATGAAAACTTTGGCGAAAGCGGTGGAGTTGCTCGTGATGGATTAAATCTCGTTCTTGCCTGTCCGCCTCAAGCCACAAAAATCAATCTGGAGACAGCTGTATGTGCGGTGATGCCTAATGGACCAAAATAACAAGCTCAGAAGCACAAATCATTATACGAGAAAAAGGGGTGGTTTTAAATGTCCTTGTGAGGGAAGCAGCAGACCCACGCAAGTCCGGTCCTTCATTTAGTCCAGGTTTGTGGGGCAGCGGCGCTCCTAGAATGTCACCGTCCGCCGCTAGAGTTCATTCTGTCTTCGTAATGAGACAGGAGCGTGCCAACATGGGTCGTCTTTGTACAGCTGAGTGTGCGTGTGAATGACAAAGGGCAGGCTCAGAGCATAGGCTGTGAAGTAAAGGAAATATGTACAGCTATTTTTAAATAAATAAACACGGCTGGGCTACATTTTTTCTCAGGATTTTTTTTTACACAGTGATTTTCCAGGTGGCTGGGAAAGTGGGTCGCGACGAGGAGAGGAGGTGGATATACGAAAATACTTGTTTTGTGTTTGTGTTTTTGCGTGAAAGTATTTTGATTATTGAGAGCGTTGGAAAAGAACAAAGAGGGTGAAATGCAAGCAATTGTTTAACAGCTCAAAGGGTATGGCCTATGACAGTTGTTTGATGTTTCTGTTTTTAATGTGTTTTTAATCTGTAAAGCACTTTGGGTTGCATCGCTGTATGAAAAGCGCTTTATAAATAAACTTTGATTGATTGACTGATTGATGGTTCTCAGGGTCATTTTCAGTGGGTTGCAAGCCTTTGCCAAACAATTATTGATCATTCTTTTGGTAATTTTTCTTAGAAGAAGTATAATCAGCGCTTAAATCAACTAAACTCTGCAAAAAAAGTACTGCTTATCGATATCAAATCTCCATAAATGACCAAACTGCTAATTATTTTAAGTAAAAGTTGATATTTATACGTGTTTGGGTCGCAACTTGTAATGGCATGTTGAAAACCACTGGTCTGTAAAGGCTTTTTGTCCTTGCTACCTAAATAAATAGAAATAAATAAGTATTTTGCAATACTCCAAACTGTCGAATCATGTTGCTATATTCGCTCCTATAGACAAACCGTCTGTAAGATTTTAATTAATTTAGTTTCTTTCACATTTATGTAAGATTTTTTTGTCTTTTTCTGAGGGCATTGGAACCTAAATTCTAAACAATACTGTAACCAACGTAAACTTGGTTCACATAACGACAACAAACCAAAGGTCTATAATATTCGCTCGCAGTTCCAGCACAAAGCTCAATCATCAACACCTTCTGATATTTTGACCTGGCAAGAAACATAAATATTTAAAAACAAACTATAGTCTGAGCCTGTGTTTCTGTATGTGCTTATTTTAAATGTCTGTACACGCCCATCCTCCTCCTCCATGTTGCGTTCAGGACCCTCGCCTTCCCTCCGTGGTGCGTTCAAGTGCTCCTGGGCGCTCGGAGTTGCGGTTTACTCCTGCTCTTCCTGCCCGCTGCCCTCTGCCCTCCTCTGTACTGGCTCCTCTCCCTCAGAAAGGCCGCGTTATGCCTCCGGTGTCCTTTAGGGGGCCTGAACCCCAAGGCCTTACAGTGCTGCGCGATGTTCCCCGGGTGGACCAGCGCCATGACGTCGTCGTACCACGGCCCTGCGCTCTGATAGGTCGGGGAGGACAGAGAAGCTCGGATACGGTTGGCCGAGGGGCTCCACACGGCGAGGCGGACGGTGACTGCTGTCCAATGGTAGCCGTGCTCCTCCACCTGACAGTGGTAGACCCCGCCGTGGGACAGTTCAGCTCGACGAATCAGAACACCACGGTCAAAGACGAGCACCTGGTCACCGGAGGACACCTGAGGAGACAGGATGAAAGGTTAGAAGAGGAGAATCTTATTCTTGTTCTTTTAAGGCGAGACACTGCGGGTGAAAAAGGGAATAGAGATATCAATTTGAAATCTTTTCTGTATATTATTACATAAATATGACAAAAAAATGTATTGATTAGTGAGAAAGTGAATGACTAATTCTCACTCTATACTCTCTTTTCTTTGAACATAATAATCAAAAATAAAAAATGTTTTATCTGAAATGATTCCACGTTACCCCTGCTAAGCTTGCACGTACCCTCAGGGGTCATTGTACCTCTGGTTGGGAAACACTGGTCTAAATAATGGATAGAGCCAGATTATAATTTATAGTTTTATTTTGTTGATATTCAGCATATTGTCGAGTCTACACACCTGGGCCTAAGCCAGTGTTTCTCAATTATTTTCTGTTGGGCCCCCCTTAGGAAGAAGAAAACATTTCACCCCCCCCCCAGGGTTTAGATGCAATAATTTAATTTTTTGTTTTGTTTTTTATTTTAATTATTTTAATAGTTAATGCCCCCCCAATGCCCCCCAGAACCTGAGTTCCTCTGCTCCGCCCCTGCATCAAAGCCGTGCTCCGCTCAGCTCACACCACTTTTGCTTCCCTCTTTCTGCTGGTCTCTCACTCCGTGCGATGAGCACAGGCTTCAGAGAACACCACAGGCTCCAGAGAAAACTACACAGGTGTTCTCAGAGTATGAACTCCTGTTTTCTAATGAACTTATTATGTTATGTCTGTTGTATGAACGGGGAAACGTGCTGCACGGGCATCACTCAAAGCTCTGTGTGTTAATCATTGTCCGCATTGACAGAAACTTCTGTAACTCTTCCTCATCGTTCTCATTGAATTAAAAGGCCGTTTTGTCAATTGTATTAAAAACAACAGCGCAAATATTGTGCAAAGTCATTCAATCAGTCATCAATGTGGGGCCCTCAGAGCACTTGGTGCCCTACGCACAGCGCGTTACCAGCGGCAGGAAGCGGCATATCTTTCCTCCCGGTACGGCGTCTTTTAGCAGAACGCAGACTTTCTCCCCTGGTCTTTCCTCGTGTCCCATCGTAGTCAAAGTGCATATTTCCTTGTCTTAGCTTTAGGGAGACTTTTGTTAGTGTCATTATCAGTCTCTCTCGCTGTTACATAAAAAAGCATGTTCCCGGCCCGGGATCACATGTGCCCCACTATATGAGAAGGACTGGCCTAAGCTATTGTGCAGCACCACCGTTTACCTGGTTGAGCTCGGGGCTGTTCTCTCCTGCCTGTTTGTACCACGTGACTGAGGCCTGTCTGGATCGGGGCAGACACTCCAGGTAAGTGCTGTTCCCTTCTGCCACCATCATGACCCTCTGCTCCGCCTCCACCTGCAGACCCGCTACACAGAGGAGGAGGAGCAAGATGAAGACCATTTGTACAGACAAATGTACACAGTAAAGTGGGATTGCTGTTAACTCCTCACCTCCCTGCCTGACGCACTGAGTGAGCGGATCCTCCTCCTCTCCCAAATGACGGGCGTTTCTCCTGAAAGACAAAAACAACGCTCTGTTATTGATGAGACAGAATACTGTTTATATATTTAGCATTGGTTGCTTGTAATAAATGCTGGCAAACTGTGTGGAGAAACAACAAACTAAAGATTATTTTGAGAATTCCAAAAAGTAGAAATCAAGTACTTTTTAAGTAGGATTCTCAATAAATGCTGCAAATATGGTAAGATCCTTTAAAATGTCCTGGCAAAAAATACCATTAGGCCATATGTCATGAACAAAACTGGCATTTTTTGTTTCTTTTTACTTTGGGCCACAATAGGTTAGCCTGGCGTCACCACCCTGACTCCATGTATGAGATACAATGGAAGACAGTCTGGGATTGTGCCATTGACTGGCTCAAACTCTGGTGAGAACGCTACCAGACCAATCGCAGCGCAGGAGGCGGGAGTTAGCAATGTGTCATTTTCAGCTAGTCACTAGTACTAGTTTTAGTACTGCCTCATCGTCTGATTTGAATAAGCTGAACTTAAAACCACAACAACTGGCTGCTCTGAAGGTTTTTCTTTTTTTTTTTAAAGGATGTTTTTGCCACTCTTCCTACTGCATTTACATCACATCCATGTTTCCTGATTGGTTAATAATGGGTCTGTTTGTCCCGCCTCTCGTCTCGAATTTGAAAGTCAGCCAACGGCACAATCCCAGACTGTCTTCCAATGTATCTCATACATGGAGTCCGGCTGGCTTGCTAGTCATGTAACATCACACTATTCTAAATTTTACTTGTGAAACAAAAAATTAAACAAAGAAATGGTACTTCGTT